>JBBPTY010000823.1:0-13280 GCA_038094335.1 Tylopilus aff. striatulus | reverse complement strand
CCTTGGGCAGACCTACTCAACTACTCTAAATGCTCAGCACTGGGTTAGACTTGCCCACGCTTGCCTACTAACTTGGATACAATGCATATCTGAACTGAAGACTTACTCAGGTGAATCCTAAATACTCAGGCCATACTTGGCTGATGAATCTTGACCAACACGACTTACACAGACATGACACTGTGGGTTCGGGGCATCACTGAGCTCGATGAGAGACCTGTGGGTGAAAATTTGGAGAAGAGAGACTTGTAACCATAGAGAGCTCCTTGCTCCTACACCGCATGAAAGAATATATCTGAATCATTAAATCAAACTCTATAAGACATACCAAAAGTCGGTTTGGGCTCAGCCAACTCAGATGGGCGACAGGAGCTTGGGACTCACTCAGGACTTGTTTAGGATGACCTAGAGGACCTGTGAATAAAACCTCTCCAATTCTCTCTTTGCAACTGTAGTGAGCTTCCAGCTCCTACACCAGAGGCCCCTATTTCCATGCAGTTGCACTTAGAGTCACTCAGACTCATCTTCTTTTCATTCAGGTGGACAGTCTTCACTTGAAGGACTTAGTTCTTAGCCAGTTCCCTTGTTAAACAACTCCCTTCTGTTCAGATCCAGCTGGAACCCTTTGGGACAATCACTCGTTCCCTTCCTTCTCATTCCTGCTTGCATTAGGCTCTCCCTTGGAGTAGCTGCAAGATATATTTTTGTTGTCTTACACCATGTTTTTTGTTTTTTCTCATTCATCTATAAGTACTAATTACCCTTGTGCAGTGATTCACTGGTTTGACAAGGTTGGCAAGGAGCCCAATGAGCTCACTGGAATGTGGATTGTCCATCCAGCCACTCTTCCAAACCATAGACCCAACTATGCAATTGTTTATATTGACTTGATTTACCATGCAGTGCATCTAGTGCCCATCTATGACACTCAATCCATCCCACTTGAAATAAAGCCATGCCATTTGTATGATGTGTTCAACTCCTTCTATGTTAACAAGTTTGCAGATTACCACTCTTTTGAGATCGCATCTTAACTGAAGGTTGGAGCTTTCTTTTCATCCTACATGGCATGTACCCTTTATGTGCTGCACACCTGACTATGATACTGACTCATGATTGTACAGTTGTAGTGTGGTATGGTTCAGTTGGGCATTACAATATGTATTGGGGCTGCAGAACTACAGTTGTATTGTGACACGAAACATTATTGTACTTAGACTACTTTTTGACTTTTTTGATTGACATCTCATCCCTTGCATCCATTGCTCACTTTTGGCACTTTCTCTTGGTGGCCCAAATGTACTAAGTGTGGCTAAGAGTGTGAGGATATTGCTGATGTGCTTCTCTGTATGGATTGCTTGCCACATCCATGCATGTCCATATGGCCCCATAACCAATCTTTCTAACAATGAGAATCAGTTGTTGCTTTGCATTCAGTACACATATGACCAACCTGAATTTGATAGGGTAGGGGATGACTCTGCTTGGGCCAAGGGAGCTATGTAGTACCTGTTGAACTTCAAAGTTAAAGAAATGGGAATAAGTGATGCCATTGAAACAGAAAAGCTTCAAATGGCCATACCTCTGACTCAAATTTCTCTAAGCCAATGTTACATCTGGACCAGATAGGTATGGACATAGACTCAAGCTATGAGGATTGATAGAAATCAACTATAAGATCCAAGACCAAGTAGTGGAGGAAGACTAAGAGTGAAGCATAAAGACAAGCTGGAAGAGATCTGAGTGAGTGGTAAAACAACTCAAGGTTGAATTGAGTAGAACTAGCTTAAGGTACTGGTACATGGAGAACCCTATATATATAGGGTATGGAATGGTGCACAGACCATGTCTGTGTATGGTACAATGTATCATAAAAGGAAAGCTATAACCAAGTATAGTGAAGCAAAAGAAAGAGAACAAGGGAACTATATTGGGAATAGGGGTGGTAGGACATACAATGGAAAAGGGAATTGTAATATTAGCCCCTTACTAAGATTGAAGTTCCACATTCAATCCATGATATCCTGACACATTAATTCATCATACTCTTCTTCTCCATTGATGTCTCCATAAAGGAGGTGACAAGGGACATAGTTTGGACCTGGAGTATGTGACTGATATGTGGGTGAAAATTCTGGGGAAGGAGATCTTACCCTTGCTTCTGTGATATCATTGTGAGCAAGGAACACATCTAGATGATGTTCTTTGTCTTCCCATTGGGCTAAGAATTCCCCTAAATTTAATGTGTGTTGATGAACTAGTTTTCATGCAAGGTTTCATAACTCTTCTGTGGTGACAGGAGAATTAGGTTGCATGGGGATTGGTGAGGATGGGAAGGAGTCAACAAGGGTTGGGGATGGGTATGAAGGAGTGGACTTGGAGTGTGGAAGGGGTGGAGATGGGTTGTATTGTGGAGACAAAGAAAGTGGGGTTGGTTCAGGCAAAATTTTAATGGGTCCAATTTCCACTGGAACAGGTGAGGGTGCCCAAGATCCAGGAAGTTCAGCAAGAGGAACTTTGGGGGAGGACTTGGGTTTGGGCATAGTAGCTTGAATGGTGGCTCCTAACAGGTGAATATGGTCTAAGGGAGGAATCATGATAGGAGGAGGGAATGTATTGATGGTGGCATATTGAAAATGCCTAAGTCCTTCTGGACATCCTCTGATATAAGGATGGTTATGAGGTTGAGGGAATGGAGAAGAGTTGAAGGAAGAGAAACTTTCAGATGATGAGGATGAAGATCTTTGGCCTTGGTGGTGTAGAACAACAAATATAACTCTTGTGGCAGAACTCCAAGGGAGCACCTTAGTGCAAGCAGAGAAAAGAAAGAGATGAAGGGGGCAAGTAATGGTCCCAAAGGTTTCCTGCTAAGTTAGTTCTGCAATGGTAGACTTAACAAGGGAGGGTTGACCACACCTGAGTGAAGAAAAAGATAAGTCTGAGTGACTCCAGGTGTGACTGCACAGAAATAAGGGCTACCGAGCTGGGCAAAGTACCAGCCAGGCGCACAAAGGGGAAAGAAAGACAATATAAGGAAAGACCTATGGTGGTCACTTGCTCTGAGCTTCCCTGGGCACTCACTGGTGGTCTTCTCTTAGTGGGAAAAAGCTCCTTATTAGGTGTGACGAACATGACTTTATAGTCCAGGCATACCCAGGACTGTACAGAATAGAAATACAAAAAAAAATAAAAGAAGAGTAGCTACAGTGTCCAGGACCTGAGGTGACTGTGCCTGTGTCCAAATGACATGCTGGCTACCTGCCACACATGACACAACAGTCTGAAAATAAAATTGTCAACCAGAGTGAATTGGCATGCACAACTGTATGATGGCAACTACTGACCCTCAGGTGGACCTACTTGGCTACTCAAAATGCTTGGAACTGGGCCAGACTTGCCTGCGTGAGCCTACTAACTTGAATAAAATGAATATCCAAACTGAAGACTTACTCAGATGAATTCTAGACACTTGGGCCATACTTGGCCAATGAATCTTGACCAATACAACTTACTCAGGCATGACACTGTGGGTTTGGGGCATTGCTGGGCTCAACCAGGGACCTGTGAATGAAAAGCTGGGAACTAGGGGTTTGTAACCATAGAGAGCTCCTTGCTCCTACAGTGGTAAGACCAACAAGGTTGGTGAATACAATTCCCCAATGTATGCCCAGGGGCCCATTTTTGGTATGTGGGACAGCAATATTGTTATGCTTTATGTGAAACCTGTGATTGAGAACTTCAGGAGGCACTCATGAAGAGGCACAATATCTAAAGACCCTAGGTGTGAAGGGAATGACTGAGAACTTAGGAGTTTACTTACTTGAAGTTGTGGGACTGAAGCCACAAGTCAAGGACAAAAGTTAAACATGTAATTGTGTAGAACAAGCATGAGAAGACTACTGTTACACTCTACATGAAACCTGTGACCTATAATCCCAGGAGGCACTTATGAAGAGGCACTACATCTGAGAGACTAAGGGTGAAGAAGGGGGCAACTAAGACCTTAGGGATGGCTTACTTAGGATTGTGGGACTTAGCCACAAAACAAGGACACAAGTTTAAGCATATAATTGTGAAGAACAAGTGTAAAAAACTACATACATGAAGGTACTAAGTATTTATGATGAAAAGGGATACTTGAGGGCAGGTCACTATGATATAAATAAGGAAGGAAGAAAAGTGGGGATATGAGGCCATTGCAAGAGAGATGGCTTGTGGAGGTTATGTCTGTAGTGATAAAAGAAACAATAGGTAATACCAATTGTGATAACAACAGATGACTTGGAGGAGTGACTCAACCATAACATTACCCCCTTCCTATATTTGAAGTGCCACTTTAAATCATTCTCTGGCTCCATACCTGGGAGATCCTGAGGTGTTGGCATAGGCTGAATCATTCCAGGGGCTGTCATCCTCAATGGCTTTGTGAATGAGAGTGGGGGGTGGGGAGGAGATGTGTTCTATCAGTGGGATATTATTCTGTCCACATTGGACATTATCCATGATTGTGTATGCATGTCCATTTCCAGGGGTAAGGCATAGTGGGTTGTCTGGTCCATAATCAGGTGGTTGGTAATTGGGAGGGGTGGGGGGCAGGCCCAGAAACAAGTAGTGTGGGTTGACCTCAGTGGGTGGGGAAGGTGATATGGCCATGTTGTAGGAGCAAGGAGCTTGCTACAGTTGTAAGTTGCATTTTGCATGATTTCTAGTGTTCTAGGTTGCCTGGTGTCCACTGCATGAAGCACCAAGCCATGCTGAGCAAGTCCAAGTCTGTCTGAGCTGTCTGGCCTAATCTGGTTGACCAGATCCAATGATATCAGTCCAGAACATCAAACTGGATGGTTATTTTGATTGGAAATAGTTTTTTTTTACCTTATTTCACCCATTTGCACATAGTCTGAGTAGTTTTACTGTGTTGTACTTCATTTTGGTGCACCTGACTTGGACCTGGACCCTCTGAGTGGTCAGGTGTATTTGGACCCTTGGACCCTTGATATTAGGTTTGGACCTTTTTGTTTTACCTTCCATTCACATACTAGAAAGTGTCACATCAATGCCCAGCACATGTGGTGACTGTTTTATTAGTTTTTCTTTGTTGACAGTCTCAGGTATGCCCAGACTATAAAAACTATGTATGCACTACCTAATGGGAAGTTTTCCCCTTCAGAGAGACCACCAGTGAGTGTCTCAGGGAGCTCAAGAGTAAGTGACCACAGTAGGTTCTTTGTATATCATCTTTCATCTTTCTTTGTGCCCAGCTGGTACTTCATCCAGTCCAGTAGCCCTTATTTCTGTGCAGTTGCACTTGGAGTCACTCGGACTCATTAT
Source organism: Tylopilus aff. striatulus (assembly GCA_038094335.1). Lineage (NCBI taxonomy): Eukaryota > Fungi > Basidiomycota > Agaricomycetes > Boletales > Boletaceae > Tylopilus > Tylopilus aff. striatulus. The sequence continues at coordinate 7,952 of JBBPTY010000823.1, read as the reverse complement.
ATTTCAGTCGGGTTGGGCAGTCTTCACTTGGGAGACTTAGTTCTCAGTGTTCTCCCTTGTCTAGACCACTCCCTTTGTACTGATCGAGTTGGAACCCTTTGGGACAATAACTCACCCCTTCTTTCTAATTCCTGCTTGCATTAGGCTCTCCCTTGGAGTAGCTGCAAGATATTTTTGTTGTTTACAATGTGTAGGATGGTGGGGTCAGGAATGAAGGTAGGACAACAACTGCAAGGAGGGAGTAGGAGTTCTGGGGTTTAAGAGTGGGGGAAAGAGTCAATGGGAGAAGATGGTACAGTGGGCACTAATGGGGTTTCAGATGGATGAAGGGAGGTGTTGACATCAATTATCATGTCCAGGAGTCCCAGTTGGTGCATAGCACCTAGTAGTTGTGTGTCAAGATTGGCCTGAAGGTGAGAAAGGGCATTAGTGAAGACTCAAGTATGGGTTGTGAAGAATGGGGGATTTTTATCTAAAAAGTCTGAGATGGAAATGATACATCATTGTATTAGAAAGACAGAAAATAAAGAAAGAAGAGGGGAGTTAGTTTCCATACGGTTTTTCAAAGTGGTGGTAATTCAACTGTCTAAGAGGGCAAGTCTGAGCAATAAGTGATCAGCTTCCTGGGTAGGCTCTTGGAGTCGTTTAGCAAAGGGATTCAGGGTTGACTTGATTGCATGACTAAGAGAATGATGGTGATGGTGATGGCAAGTAAAACAAGGATGGATATAGTGATTTGAAGGTGGTAGAGGTGCTGGGTGGTCCAAAAGGTCATGTGAGGGAGGGGGGTACTTCATATAGAGATGCCATGTCCTCCTTGGGGAGTCAAGTCAGCACATGAGTTTTCTTATATTGTGAAAGGAGGGAGGCAGAGTTGTGGAGATTAGATTTGGGTTCCCAAGTGTTTTTGGTGAAGGAGTATCCTTTCCATGCAATCAGATATTTCTGAATTTGTCTGATGGTTCTATGAGAGATGATCCAATCAATTTTGTACTCTTCTTCAGAGTCAATGATGGTAGAGGGGAGGGTGAAGGAAGTTCAGACCATGTGCTTCAGTTTCCTTGTATGGGGATAGAAGGGATGTGTGGAAAATGTCATTTATCTTTCAGGTGGGTGGAAGTTTTAGCTGATAGGTTAGTGGAGATAGTACCTGTGTAATTTCAAATGGACTGTGGCATTTGGGTGTGAGTTTCTTGGATGGGTAGTGAAGGTGGAGATTAGTGGCTTCCAACCACACCTTATTTCCAGTCTTCCAAGGGGTGAAACTCCTGGTGCTTCATTCTGTTATGATCCAGCAGGCAGTTTCATGTGCTACCAGGGCTTCCTTTTGAGCTTCTTAAAGGGAGGATAGTTGGCTTTGATGGGCAGGGAGGAATGTTTTCCCAAGGGGTGGATAAGCTCTAGGTTCATAACCAAGGAGAAGAGAGAAAGGGGAGACTTTGGTGGAGGAGTGGGGAACTGAGTTGTGATGGAATTCAGTAGCTGTGAGTAATTCTGACCATTTCCAAGGGTTGTTAGTACAAAAGATCTGAAGATAGGTCCCCACCTCTTGATTGATGCATTCTGTTTGGCCATCAGTCTGGGGGTGGTATGCAATGGAGAGGTGGACATTATAGTTGAGTATCCTGGCAAGTTCCCTAGTGAAGGTGGACGTGAATTGAGGGCCACAATCAGAGATGATTGAGTTGTGGAGACCAAAATGTTTGAATACATGATTGAAGAAGGCTAGTGCAACTCCTGCAGCATCAATGGTTTTGGAGCAGGGGATGAGAATTACTCCCTTAGTAAGGCCATGGTTGACCACAACCATTAATGAATCATGGCCCTGGGAGGGGGGTAGGTCTGTGATAAGATCAACTGAGACCTGTTTGAAGGGTAGGGTTGATGTTGAGGGTATGGGGGTTAGTGCTGGGATGGTGGGGTGGGTGTCTACTTTGTTTTGCTGGCATGTGGTGCATCCCACTACAAAGTTCTTGACAAAAGTGGCTAGTCCTGGCCACCAGAAATCTCTTTCCACAATATCTTGGATGTAATAGTGGCCTACATGTCTGGAGGTGGGGAATTTATGGAGGGAGTGCAGGAGAGTGGAACATTTGGAGGGGGGAATGTACATGTGATGTTTATAGTAGAGGTGACCATCAATATATGACCAGTCAGTGAATTTGGACCTGGGGAATAGAGGATCTCCCTCATGAAGGTTCTCAATGGCTTTTAGTACCAATGGGTCTGAAGCTGAGGATTTTTGGATGTGGCAGGCAAGGGTAAGGTCAAGGGCATTAATAATGACTGGTTCTGGCCAAATGGGAGTGTCAGCATTGTCCTGGGTGGTGTCCACTACCTCCTTTGGTAAGAGTGCATCTGTGGGGCCCATTTTTGTTACAGTTGTATCCACTTTCCTTCCGTCCTTGATCTAGGTCATATTACTCTCAATCTCTTTGTCAGATTCCACTTTCTTTGCTACTGCTATGTCATCATGTAAGTCGTGCAACTTCCCTATTGGCTATCCATATCATACGATTATACCCTTGTTCTCTTTTTGGGTCTTCTGTACTATACACAGCCCCATGGTCTGTGTGCCATTCTGCACTCTAGATATAGTAGGGTTCTATTGCTGTATTCCTTACGCTTGATCTGCACAATCGTACACTTCATCTTGTGTCCTTGTGTGAAGGCCTACCCCTTCATTCTAAGTATTAACTAGCAAACCCCTTATAGGTCTCTCTCTTAGCCTTTCAAGTCCCTAGATGCAGCACCTCTCCATGAGTGCCTCCTAGGGTGACTTATCACAAAGATCCTGCACACTGCGTAACAATTTTGGTTCCTGGGGTTGTCTGCCATTGAATAGGAAAATCTTGGAGGTATAGGGACCAGCATGCTTGTTGTCAAGATAGCTTTCAAGGGTCTTTGAGATAAGACAAATTCTTGTGGTCTGTGAGGATGGTGACAGAGTGGGGGATTCCTAGGAGATATTGTTACCATTCTTCCAGTGCTAGGATGACTGCAAGGAGTTCTCCATCATAGATATTGTAATTTTGTTCTGCCAGTGTAGGAACTCAGTGTTCCCTACAGTTGTAAGTCCCTATTGCATGTATTCATGACTTCACAGGTGTCCAGTGTCCCCCTGCACAAGAAATGTCCTAAGTGTCCAGTGTCCATCTGGGTTGGCTGAGTCTGTCTGGCCATTGTGAGTCAGTCAGATTGTTCAGACATTTTTTTTAACACTTCACTTTTGCTACCTTATGATGACTGGACCTTTTAACTATTATCCTTATTCTGATGTTGCATACTTACCCTGTGGCAAGTTACCATGCAGTAGCTGTTATGCTTGGACCAGGTAGGTATGAGCATTGACTCAAGCTACAAGGATCGACTACAAGTCTTGTGAGGACAAGTAGCAGAGGGTCAAAGTGTGAAGCATAGTGACTGCAAGGAATAGATCTGAGTGGATGGTCAAGCCAATAAAGGTTGGATTGAGTAGAACTAGCTTGAAGACTACTAAGTACATGGAGAACCCTATTTATAGGGTACAGAATGGCACACAGACCATGTCTGTGTATAGTACAACAATCAAGAAAGGGAAGTTCAAGACAGGTCTGGTGAGGACAAACAGAAGAACAAAAGTATCCATATAGAGAATAGAGGTAAAGAATCATAACACTTTACCTTCAGACTACACTCAACCTTCGACTCTAGCTCCCACCAAGCCAGGTTCAATCCCTACTTGGTCAACTCTCCATCTTTCTGTAATGTGGCTGCTGTGCACCCTTCAGAATAGACAGACCTTTGAACTCTCACCCTCAAGTTCTCACTTGTTCCTACCTGGACCAAGTGTAACAGGTACAGTGTTTTCTGAACAAGGAACTTCTTGCCTTTGAAATGGTTTTATTACTACATACATTTCTAACCCTAATTTCAGTGTAATATAGTTTTTTTCAAATCCTGCCCTTCCAACCACTGTGGCTGACAATGTTTACCAATGTTTTACACCAGCCATCACTGCGAGTGTGAGGGGTGTTACGCGGTACGCTAAATCCTGTAGCAAGTCTCTCTAGGAGGCACTCACGAAGAGGCACAGCGTCTAGAGACTACAAGGGACGACGGAAAGGATCTGTGGGAGATCCGCTTAGGCGATACTTAGAGTGAAGGGACTGGCCTGCACACAAGGACACAAGACAAGCGTATAATTGCGTAGATCAAGTGTAAGGAAAGGTACATACATGGAGACTACAGTATATATTGTGAACCGAGTTCACATAAGGGCAGGCGAATAGAATAAGAGAGAACTAAAGAGAACAAGGGAAGCTGTGTGGATGAATGGGGATACTGGGTCGCTATGGGAGAAGCGATCAAGGAGATATTGTCCTTACAAAGCGAACAAGAAGGATTAAATAAGGAAAGGGCCTAGACCAACAGTGCGACTGAGAGGAGTAAAAAGGGGTGGACAACTGTAACATTACCCCCTTCCTACATTCGAAGTACCAATTTCGAATCAATCTCTCGCTCCATGTCCGGGGGATCCGGTGGTGTTGCTGTAGGCAGAATCGTCCCAAGGGGTGTCCTCTTCCAGATTTTCGGCAAATAGGGTAGGGGAAGGAGAGGAGAGTCGTTCCACAAGTGGGAGAGGGTTGCGTTCTCGTTGCGACCTGACCATAATGGTGTAGGCACGTCCGTCACCCGGGGTGAGGCAGAGGGGGTTGTTTGGACCATAATCCGGTGCTTGATAGTCCGGCGGAGTGGGTGGGAGGCCTAAGAATGAGTAGCGTGGGAGTGGGTTGTCAGATGGGGGTGGAGATATGGCAACGTGTAAGATGGTGGGGTTGGGAACGAGAGTGGGACTTTGCTGACGAGTGGGGGAGGTGATGGAGGGAGACTGGGATCGGGGAGGGGAGGTGACAGGGGAGGAGGGGGTCGTTGGGATGCGGGTTTGCCCAAAGGTCCGAAGGGAGTTGTCTAACTCCACTACAGTCGTTAGCAGATTTAGTTGATGCATGGCGAAGAGAAGTCGGTGGTCTAGGTCCAGTTGAAGATGAGTGAGGGCAGAGACAAAGAAACGATGTTCAGCCTCAGAGAGGGTGGGGTGACCTCTAAAGAAAGCAGCAAAGGAAATGAGTCGTCATTGAATTAGAAAAGCAGAGATGAGAGAAAGAAGAGGAGAATCGGTGTCCATAAGATTTTCCAGGTTGGTGATAAGTCTACTGTCCGAGAGGGCGAGTCCGAGCAGTACGAGATCAGCTTCCTCGGCAGGTTCCTGGAGGCGTTTAGCATAGGGATTCGGGTTTGACATGACAGGGTGACGGAGAGAGCAATGGCAGTGATGACTCCGAGGGCGCAGAGAATTCCGATGGTGATGTAGAGGAGAAAGAGGCGGTGGATGGTCCAGAAAGGTTTAGGGATGGGAAGGATAGACGGGAGCGATTCGGTGTTGGTCATGCGAGGGGGGTACTTCACGTAGAGACACCTCGTCCTCTTAGAGAGTTAATCGATTCCATGGTCCATCTTATATTGTGACAGGAGGTGGGCGGAGTGTCGGAGGTTAACTTCTGGTTCCCAGGTATTTTCCGCGGAGGAATAGCCCTTCCATGCGACCAGGTACTTCCGACTTCGTCCGACGTTTCTATGGGAGATGATCCGATCAACTTCATACTCTTCTTTGGATTCAATAAGGGTAGGAGGGGGGCGAAGGAAGTTGGGGCCGTGAGTAGAGTTCTCCTTGTAAGGAGATAGCAGAGAGGCGTGGAAGACGTTGTGTATTTTCCATGTGGGAGGGAGTTTCAATCGGTAGGTTAATGGGGATAGTACTTGAGTGATTTCAAAGGGGCCGTGTCGTCTGGGGGCGAGTTTCCTAGAGGGGTAGTGGAGACAAAGATTAGTTGCTTCCAACCAGACTTTATTTCCGACTCTCCAGGGGGAGAATTTCCGGGTGCTTCTTTCCATCATGATCCGACGAGCAGTTTCATGTGCTGCTAACGCTTCCTTTCGAGCTTCTTCTAATGAGGACAGACGGCTTTGGAGGGCCGGTAGGAAGGTTTTGCCTAGGGGAGGATAGGCTCTGGGTTCATAGCCTAGGAGAAGGGAGAAAGGTGAGACCTTGGTAGAAGAATGGGGGACAGAGTTGTGATGGAATTCGGCGGTAGGGAGTAATTCGGACCATTTCCGGGGGTTGTTAGCGCAGAAGATCCGTAGATAGGTCTCTACTTCCTGATTGGTTCGTTCAGTCTGTCCATCAGTCTGTGGGTGATATGCGGTAGAGAGGCGGACATCATAGTTGAGTATTCTGGCCAATTCTCTGGCAAAGGCAGACGCGAATTGGGGGCCTCTGTCAGAGATAAGTGAGTCATGGAGGCCAAAGCGTTTGAAGACATGGGTGGTGAATGCTGATGCCACTCCTGCCGCATCTATAGTCTTTGAGCAAGGGATGAGGATTACCCCCTTAGTAAGACCATGGTCGACCACGACCATTAGAGAGTCATATCCCTGGGAGGGAGGTAGATCTGTTACTAGGTCCACGGAGATCTGCTTGAATGGGAGATTGGTGGTCAAGGGAATAGGGGATAATCCGGGGGCGGTGGGGTGGGTGTTCACTTTGTATTGCTGACAGGTGGCACATCCTGCTACAAAGTTCTTGACAAAAGTGGCTAAGCCTGGCCACCAGAAGTCTCTCTCAACGATTGCTTGAGTGCGGTAGCGTCCGGCATGACCCGAGGTGGTAGATTCATGTAGGAAGTGAAGTATGGCAGCGCGTTCAGAGGGAGGAATGTACATGCGGTGTTTATAGTATAGGTGGCCGTCATGATAGGTCCAGTCGGCAAGTTTGGAGCGAGGGAATAGTGGGCTTCCTTTCGAGAGGCTCTTTATGGCTTGTAATACCAGGGGGTCCTTTGTTGAGGATGTTCGAACCAGGCGGGTTAGGGCGAGGTCAAGAGCATTGATAATGACAGGTTCAGGGCAAATGGGGGTGTCGATGTTGTCCTCTGAGGTGTCTACGTTATCCTTTCTGGAGAGGGCATCCGCAGGACCCATTTTGGTACCAGGAGTTATTTGCCATTCGATGGGGAAGTCTTGGAGGAATAGAGACCATCACGCTTGTTGACGAGATAGTTTTCGAGGGTCTTTGAGGTAGGACAGATTTTTGTGGTCGGTGAGGATGGTGACTGGGTGGGGGGTGCCTAGGAGATATTGTCTCCATTCTTCAAGGGCGAGGATTACTGCTAGGAGTTCTCGATCATAGATGTCATAATTTCGTTCTGCCGGAATGAAGGTTTTGGAGAAGTAGGCGCACGGGTGGAGGTCGCCATTGGTGTCGTGTTGCATGAGAACCGCTCCTGCGGCCAGGAGGGATGCGTCAGTCATGAGAGTGAAAGGGCGGGTAACATCAGGGATATGAAGAACTGGAGCGGAAGAGAAGGTGTTTTTAAGGGATTCGAAGGCCTTCTGTTGGAGGGGGGTCCAGTGCCAGGGTTCGTTTTTTCGAGTTAAAAGATTTAGGGGGGCGACGACGTTAGAGAAGTTGGGGATGAACTTGCGGTAAAAGTTGGTGAATCCCAAGAAGGAGCGTATGCCTTTGACAGTGGAGGGAGGTTTCCAGTTTTTGATGGCCGTTAGTTTGGTGGGGTCCATCTCTACCCTCCCTTGTCCAATGATGAGTCCAAGGAAATCCATTCGCTTGGTGTCGAATCGGCATTTAGCAAGTTTGAGGGATAGTCCGTGTTGTCTTAGGCGAAGGAGTACCCTACGAGTTCGAGAGTGGTGTAGGTCTATATCTCCCTTGGTGTGGATGCCGAGGTCGTCCATGTAGACCTTTAGCCATCGTTCAGAGATCATGTCGGCAAAGATGTGGTTCATAAACGACTGGAATGTGGGGGGAGCGTTATTGAACCCAAAGAACATGACGGTTGGTTCAAACAGGCCCAGGGGTGTAATGAAGGCTGCTTTCCATTGATCTTCCTCTCGGA
>JBBPTY010000822.1:0-13286 GCA_038094335.1 Tylopilus aff. striatulus | reverse complement strand
CTGCTTTTTTTTTCGCACACTCAGTGGCCCCGATTTGGCATTGTTTGTCGTACCCCCCGAAAGAATAGCTACGCACCGACCGTCGCGCGGGGTCACCGACACAGGCACTGGTCCCGCCCCCGCCGACCAACTGACCCCGTTGATGGATGCTATCGGAGAGAGAGATCGCGTCCGCATTCTGCGAGATTGCCCTCGGTGAGATTATCCCCCGCCTTCGACTCGGTCCTGGACCGACGTCACCACCCTCGGTGCATCTATCCCCCCACCACCCAAATACGATCGCGCTCCTTCACATACCCCGAAAATTAGTGCACGGCGCACAGAGGACGCTCGCATCCGATAATCAGATCAATCCGCTTCGCAGCCGTCGGGCGCATCCGTCCGGGCGGCACCGTCAGCCAACCTCAGTAACTACTCACAGAACCCGTCATCATAGTTAGATTCGAGCATATATATATTTATTGCTTCAAGAAGATTAGAGATAGTCAGACACTATTGATCATCAAAATTACAGGGTCGACAAGGACAGAAACGCAAACAGATTCCGCATCAGCGATAGTAGGGAAATGAAGGAACACATTCAAAAAAAGACAGTCTGGGGGGTTACGAATATGCACAGTACCTCAGGGTAAACACAATTAGAATGACTTGGTATACGATGTACCTTGCAAGTGGAGATCAACGTGATCAAGCAAGAGCGAAACGAATAGAGAATATCGAAGCACACACACACACACACACACAAGGTTAGAGAGGAGACCATTGTTCGCGCCCATGATTACCGGTGATTGCGATATACGAATTAATGCACACTTTTTTTTGTCCTCTCCTTATGCTTTCATTCCAACCGCAGTGGGGGAGTACCTTGCAGCAACGGGGGATCGTACTTCGTGCTGTGATTCTCCTCGCCGAGATAGTGTGGGTGATGTCGCTGCATTTGAGGATGCAGATGTCGTGCTTGCGTGTACAGTGATGGATCGGGCAACGGTGGCGAAGGCAGTCCCTGGCTGTGATCGTGGGCTCCGCGATGCGTCTGATAGTGAAGCCGAGAAGTGTCCTCGAGCCCCATGAAGTTGTGCTGCCCCTGTGACTGGTGATGGAGTGTCCCGCCCATATGCTGGAGATACTCGCCCTCCAGCGAATGTCGCCGCGCCTGCTCCAGTCGGAGATGTTGCTGCTGTTGCTGGCGCAGTTGCTGCAGCTGTTGCCGACTGAGCTCCTGGGAGTAATGCGTGGCTGGTGACTGGAGTCCGATCGGCGAGTGCGAGGGCAGATGCGGACGAGACGAGTCCAGAGGAGGTAGCGGGCCTTGAAGCGGATCCGCCTGATAAAAATGGTCGTACTCCGCCATCTGCATCTGCGTCATTGCAGAGTTCCAAGACGGAGAGCCGTCGAGATTGAGGGCGTGACTCGGTACCGTATTCGTATTCGCTAGATCCGGATAGCCCCCCGCTTGGCTCTCGACGTGCCCCCTCATCCTGGGATCCGTCGATTCCCGAGAAAGGCCGCTTGCGAGTGTTGCTGGATGAAGGTTCGACGGCCCCGCCATACCCTGCTGATTCGGAGAGTGCCGGTGGGTGGAAGGAAAAGGGTGAGTCGTAAGAACCTGCGGTGGGGGATGATGGATCTGCCTCGAATGGGCCGTGTTGGTAAGCGGCGGCTGTGGCTGCTGCCGCTGCCAACTCGCTGCTACGCCCATAGATTGGAAGGGATAATTCTGGTTGATGGACCAATCCAGGCCCTCCATTGTAGGCAGGTTTTGGGTAGTATGATGCGGGAGCTGTGCCTGGGCGATTGGCTGTTGTAGGTCGTCTAAATGCAGCTGCGCCTGGTAGGGGAAGTATGTGTTGTGTGGATTGTGGTGGGATGGGGAACTGCTGGGAGGATGGTGGGGAGATTGTTGCGGAGACGACTGCTGCGAGGGGTGGGAGTGTTCGAGGATGTGAGTCTGGACCACCTGCAGTTGGTGGACGGGAGCTACTAGATCCGGGGCGACCATCCCGTGAGGCGATGCCGAGGTTGTTGAGTGAGTTGGTGAAGGGGAGAAAGGACTGCGACTGCTGCTGCCCGTAGAATGAGGATGAATTGGATGCTGGGGGGACACGAAAGGACTGGCTGGAGTCACGAAAGGAATGGTTGTTGGGAGGCCGCGGATCCCCACGGTCGACGTCGCTGATCCAAGCATCACCGTACATGACGGTGTCGCCGCCCTCGTAGCCGGTGCTGGTGCCTGGACGCTGATGAATGGGAATGGAGGGCGGGTTGACATCCTCTTCCTTGACGTGGTCGAGATGGTGGATGGGAGAATCCTGAGACGGAATGGAAGAGGCGGAGGAGGCGACGGAGATGGAGGTCTGGCCTCTTTTTATCCTGGCCTGGCCGACCTTGTTGGCAGCAGCCATGGAGGCATGGAGGGAAGTGAGCTCGCGCATCATGCGCTCGTTCTGGTCTTGCTTATCGGCGTGCACGGTCTGTGCATGCTGACGGAGGTTGTCGAGGCGGGAGAACTGCTTTGAGCAGTGACAGGTAAAGGGGCGCTCGCCGGTGTGTTTCCTAGACGGAGATAAAAGAGATCGAGCGCTGGAGGGAGCGGGGAAGGGTGCCTGGGACCTACCTAATGTGCCTGGCGAGGTGTTCGCTTCTACTGAAGACCATGCGACACTCGCCATACCCTCTGCATTGAAAGGTCTTTGCAGGAGCAGGACGGTAGCGCTTTGCAACGCCAGCGGCGGAGGAGAGACTGGGGAGCATAGCGGGGGCGACGAGGGCCATGTCAGGGATGGGGGAAAGTTTTTCGTCGGATGGGTCGGTATTTGACGTCTCGCTGTTTTCGACGGTGTTTGCGTCGAGGGCAGACGGTTTCGAGTCGTCGTCCATGGGGCGAGTAAAGAGGAACAAGACTTCTAAAAGGGTGCCTGAAATCGAATAAAACAAAAGAAAGGAGAAAAAAAAAAAGAAAAAAAAAGGTTTGCTCAATTAAGGCACGGCACTGGTCGGACTTGGAATTGGAACCGGTGTTTTGGTTCAGGAACGACTCGCCGAGCTACGGCACCGGTAGCATGATGCCGTATAAGCTGACACATGCCACGCTTATCAGAGTCGAGACCCCCCCAACGACCCCCACGGCGACGAGAGATGCCGAGTGCAGGGTGACGTGGCTGTGTCGCCGAACTCGTCGCGAAAGGACACCTCCATATGCTGACATATTATTCATGTCGAAAATCCTCCGTGCAGCACTTTGCCATCACGTCAATCGCCTCTTTTGCAAATCACACCGCCCATATTTCTCGAAACCCGTCTCACTTGCTCCGCTACCCACGGACTTGCCAAACTGCGCCTCGATCACGACTGCTGCCGGCTCTCCCCAGCCTCGACGGAACCCTGCACCACCCCCCCCCCCCAGCCCCCCCCACCCCGAACACCCTCCCCCCCCCCTCCCCCCCCCCCCACTCGCCCACCCGCCCCTCGCTACCCCCGCGCGCCCGCCCTCCCCCGCCTCGACCGACCCCTGCCCCCCCCCCCCCCCCCCCCTGATCTCCCAACATCATGAGAACAGTCCGCTCACCTTACGTTACCCCACATTCCATCCAACGGCCCTATGACAACCGACACCTAGCGCCGTGGATCACATCACATCGCTCATTTCCCTCTTCGGTTCTATACTCTCAGGCACCCTTCGAGACCTACGAGGCCTCTTCCTCTCCAAGGTACGCCCTCTCCGCCCCTTTGCAAAAAGGTAAATGATTGGCGTCTCCCTCACGTACAGTTTCCCTTGATGCGATCATCTCCTCTTGACGCTCCTCCGCTCCCAATACGCCGCCCGTCTCCCCCATTGCGAGGGCCGTAGAGCGCTGAGATCCCCGCTCGAATCCCATTTCCGTGTACACACGTGCCCGTCTAGACGTCTCGGGGGGACTGAACGGGTGCGCGAAGGGACCCTGAATGCCTCATCAACGCAACTCGCCATTCCCAGTTGACGCAAGAGCCTAGAGCCTCGCACCGCCCGTACTGCCGCGTCTTGGCACGTCGCTGCGCATTGAAAATAACTCTGTCCATGCCGTCAGCCCATTCGAACGATCATGATGGCATAGCGGGTCGTGGGTAACCAACTGATTCGTTGACAGCTTGCCCCGCTCCGTACCTGACATCAACATCTGCGGGCATTGCGGGGACATTGTAACGCTCTTTTCCGCTCACAAACTCTCACGCCCTACATAGACGACCCCCGTCCATTCTACGACCGAGACGCACACAGCCGGACTTGCTCCCTACCCGGTTGTGCGCCCGTCGCCAATGCCAAAATAACCCATCGTGGTTTATACCTGCACACGTGTTTCATGCTTGCGGGAAACGGGTGCCGTGTCACAATGCACCTCTCCCAGCCCTACACACACCCACAATTAACCCCCACCCGAGCCTATGCGCCAATGGGCGGCATGCAATCAATGATCCACCCCTTTGCCCCTTGTCCTTTCCCTTTTTGCATACTTCCGAGAAAATCGCCACTCTGTCGGAAACTTTTGCATCACGCTTGGCAGGACACCACGACGATACATACCTATGCAAGGATTATCGTCTCTCTCCGTGGTTCTCCCCCTTGACCAGGGACACGATCGCCCGAAGGCAACCAGAACTGGTCTAGCACGAACGCCGGCACGAATTTGTCAGGCCACTGAACCGCCTTCGGAGGCCATAACACAACCCTGTCGGATCGTCTGACCGAGTGCGCATACTCGATGACAGAGCACCATTTCGTCATGGTACGAGCGCCACGGACGGGGACTAGTGTAAACACACGCGTCCCTCGCACGTAGGACGATGATGCTGAACTTAGAGAAACAAAAAGGTCGTTACCCTGTCACTTCGACGTCACCCTTGTTTGGTCCGCCAAGCGAGACGAACTCGATGGCGCGCCGTCCAAGTGCGACCGAGTCGCGCTTACCAACGTCATAGAGGCTCCGACACAGTCTCGACTCGGTACATCCCGCCTTTCATGTCGGTTTCGAAACGCACAGTATCATGGGGCATGTATGTAGTCCAATTGCCAAGCATTGAGATCGATTGTACAGCACGCGCGCTGGCAGACGTCGGGGGGTGAGTGGCGGGGGTCACGTCCAACGCATACTGCCGCCGCGGATGCGCGCTGGCACGCTGTCGGCCGAAACGTCATCCCAAATTGGTCGCGTGCCACCTCTCATTATCGCATCAACGTACGCACGACGATAAGGACTCGGGTGGACATCCATGGATGGAGGAATACGGATTTGATGCTGGGAAACACGCGGGGCACCACGTGCGACGGATGGCGGCGGCCACCATCACATGGGCCAAAGACAGCGTGTGTATGTGCGTCGCACCGCCGATCAGCGCGTGCCGGGTCTGGGCCGCTGCCGCGAGCCTTGCTGGGTCACGGGAACGCGTCAACGCGTTCGTGGGAGAGGGGGGCCTTTGTCGATGACGGTGACGCACGCGTCCGATCGTAGGTGCGTCTAAACGTGTGCGATACAGCGTACGTACAACTAGAACTCCCGCCCATGCGTTGCGAACGCCCTCGAGGAAGACGCTGGCGGAGCGCATCCCCGAGTGGAGAAAGAACCCATGGATCTACGTCGGCCGCATCATGTACACAACGATCGTGTCGGAAGAGCGGGTTCATAATCCACGACACGCGGTTTTGTCGGCCCACGATGCAGATATGTGTGATAGATGAGAATGGCTAAAACGAATGACGGTGCGATAGTGCGATTCGGACGGTTGCGGGAACGGGGGGAGGACAAGCGCCACTCAAAAAAAAAAAAAAGCGGGCAATAGTGACCGTGTGCGGATACATCGCCTCGTACCAGTGAGTCTCGTCAATGGCATCGATCAGAGCCCCATATGTACGTAGGGATTGTAGGGATGGAATATCGAATTGGAGAGAAAAAGGATAAAACGAACCCGTCAACGAAAAACGGGGATGGAAAATGAAATGTGCCTAAACGGAGCGCAAAAACGAGTTGGACGTCGTTAGCGCGCGGGGAGACGTGATGGGGCCCGCTAAGTCATCTTTGCTGTGCAGTCGTGCTTCACGCCCGCCCTTGCCCCGCGTACCCGTACGCCCGCATAGTGTTATCGCCACTTGTCGTATCCGCTGCGATCGTTTCGTTCGAGCCTAGACCCGCGTCATGCGCGTGCGTTCACATCGCAGCGCACGGACGCACGCACACTGTGTCCAATGGCGTAAGTGGGTACGGAAGCTTGGCGTGTGCGCTGGGATCGAGACGTGGGTTGACAGATTTGGTCATCCAAAGGTCTAGACTCTTTTTTTTTGCGCGGTGGCACAAAGGAGCACCTAAATACGTTCTTATCTTGGTTCCTTCTTTTCCTTCCTGTGTAAGTAACATACCGCGAATCGGCGGTGTAGGTCGGTCCGCGTAACACTGGCCGCGACAGAAAGACGTCGGACGGGAAAGAAAGAAAGAAAAAAACCAGCTCGGAAGGCTCTCGCATCCGCCGGCTGGACCATTACATTTGATGCAAAGCATCAAATTCTCATACACACGCCGTGATAAGAAAACACATTTAGACCGAAAAAAGAGAGGACGTACTCTTCGAGAGACCCCGAGTCTGGACCGATCACGCCGTCCTCCGCTCGCAAATGCCGCGCCCAGGATAGGCTCTCGTCGAGGGCGTGCTCAACCGGTCGCGGGTGGCGGGGTTGCCCCCCCCCCCTCTCCCGCGTACGCCCTATGAACAGATCGCCCATAGAGCGCCAGCAGGCTATTCGAGTTTATTTTCCCTTCATTCATATAGCACCGTCACAAGCATACATGCTGTCAACCTATTCAAAATATTCAGGTACCCAACTTACCGTGATAGTCAACTTGGGGGGAGTCCGATCAGAATTCAATCAACGCATGTTCATTGGGCGAAGATAATAAAATAAAATAAATGCATGCCTCGAGTGAAGCCTCGGAGTCGCAAGCCATTGCCGAAACCTCTGCATCAAATATGGGACAAGCCAGCGAAAGTCCCTGCAGGGGCAGACTCCCATGCCTCATGATCCGATCCCGGGTCGAATCCGTAGCCGCGGAAGGGATCCGCCACGGGACTCACGATGCGTGAAATAACCAGGCGTATTATGTACGGGATTCAGAATGTTGGCATCGTCCCCGTGATGGCGCCTCTTCGGTTCGTGACTTGTAAGGCATGATGAGGGGACCCTGGATGCAGAGCCACTAGGCAAGTTTATTACCAGATTCAGGGGGGTGGCATAGCAGCCGAGCTGTGCTCGCCACAACTACCACAGGCTGCATCATTGCGAGAAGACAGAATGCACGGAGAGTGCTCTGAAGCCCACTTCCTGGGCCCGGCAGCGCATGGTCATCGATTCATCCCCCGCGGTCGTGTGCGGAAGATTGCTAGCGGCGAAGTGTATCTAGTTTCGTCGTTGATGTCGATTGCCATATATGCATGGTGGCTGATGGCATGGCCTACTGATGCGTTGATGCGTCGTTCGAATGATGGCGCAATGACGCTACATGCAGCAACACCAGATTTATGGGCATTTAGGCAAGGTTTCAAATATGGACTATATGCGAATCCATCATGGGGCAAAGATTGACATATTGTCCACAATTAAAACCTGTGTTGTTCACAATTTAGATCCTGAAATGTGTGGTGCAACCGATGAGCTTGATATGAGCGTACGTTCATGATGATCGTATCCTGGACAACTCATCAGAGTCTTACTCGGCGAATGGAGCGCCGCGAGATCGATAGGAGGTGGCCAGCTGGATCTGACATGTTTTTAATTTCCCATAGGTCACCCACGGACGCCGAAAACACCGATGGCCGTGCTACACGGTCTTCGCCCGTGCACCTGTGTACAATTCCATATTCACCCGTCTATCGCCCCGTCCGTCGTTCGATTCACGCGGACGCGGCCTATCTGGCCGTCGCCGAGTCCAAACAATGGGCCTGCGACAATGCAGGACATCGACCGTTGCCTTTCCCGCTATTTCACCGACCCCATCCATTTCACTCTGAGCTCGCATGTGCGCACTCGTCTCGGGGTCGAACGCGCTGTAGTTCCTAGACTGGGCGTTACCCCGAGGCCAACACTGACCTGTACACCCACCCTGGCCACTCGTTCGAGGTCGCCCAGCCTCTCGTCGAAGCTCACGGCCATTGCTACGCTCCCCTTGAACCCTAGGGGGATGATTGAGACGCGGCCATTGACCAGTACTGGGACTCCACCGAACGGCGTGTTCATGCAGGGTGGTCTCAGACGCTTGAAACATGCTCTGCAAAGACCAGCGGTTAACGGTCCAGACCATCGAGACATCGTCACCGCCCTCGGAATCCATCCTTGGATTTATTTCCAGTACGTTCGCCGTTGCACTTTATGTCACCTGCCTCCTCGTCTGATGCTATTGTGTGTCTCGTTCCAGTGGCTGTGATAAATTTTTTTCTCTTCCGATGTGGCGGACACGCTATACCCCATCACGACGTTCGGAGATAGAAGCTCACACCGCGTGCCGAGCGCGCAACCGTCCGGGAATGCGATCCAGAATGCGTCAAACGTGGGTTGATGTGGGGCCAGGTGTGACGCGGATATTCCGAATTTTTTGCGGGCAATTCTGGATCGGCTGTAAATCTAGTATGCTTGCTTGGCGAATTTCCTCGACTGACAAGTCCTTTCTATTTTAGAAAAATCAGTACTATTTGTCGGACACGATGATCTGTGCGGTGAGAAATTATCTCAGCCGCATGGGCCCTGCCAGTCAGCGGGAGTGGCAGGGTGTAGGATATTTTTCGTAACCCCAGTCGATCCTGGTTTTGCTATCCACTTCCGCCGTGCTTAGCCAATTACAAGTGAGCAACATGAAACGTTGCATTCTCACGCCTTTCAAGGCGAAGCGCCTCCCTTAGACGAGGTCACCGACGAGCCTCTGACATGGCAGCGGCCGTGCACATTGTCACCTTTGCAACCCACCGCGTCAGTACATATGATGATTATACAGATGCCTAGAAAGCAACTGACATGAATAATAGTATTTCAGAGGCACGTGACCATTTCGTCAATGGCGTGAACCTTCAAGTCGACTCAGGAACCGGCGCGACGTCAATTTAGGGCATAGGCTAGCGTTTCAAGTTGACGCCTGCCGACATCTACATTGCTTCGGATGCCTGTTGCGACCCGGAATACGGTCGGGTTGTACTTGAAGTAGCATTTTTGATCGCGATCAGACACGGGGTCATCGGAGCGTCGTCATGGAGGCCGCCTATGGACTTGAAATCGTTGGACAGGTGTGATTTTTGTCTGTACAACGGTTAGTTCAAAAATTTGACTCGATGTCTGGGGGGAAACTGTTCACACTGTTGGCAGAAGGACGGACGGTGTGACGTTCGAAACACGGGTGTGAAACCCATTAGTGGAACAGCGACGATCGGCAAGTGCCGAGCCCGATTTCGCGGAGAACTTGCGGATAGGGACTACCTCATGGACGTCAATGTTCGAACGGTCAACGTCAACGGTCAACGTTCAACCCACGCCGCTCTGCGTACAATTCTTCTCGTTTGCGCTCGCGTATGGCCTTGTCTTTGTCCCTCTCCCCGTTTGCCCGTTCAACTCACACTGACACACTGTGTTGCGGATTCGACATCACTCCCATTTATTCAACGACCTTCTTATCTTTTCCTCTTTCGAAGCCAAGACCAGCACGCTCACCTCAGTTCGAACGCGCTGCAATTCCTCGATATGTCCTGCGTACCCATCCCGATCACTCACAGTACTGTGTGGTAGAACCGAAGGACATCAATATGTGTTTCGCCATAGGCAGAAGCCAGACTGGAAAGCAGCCACTGCCGATTCAACCCTGAGCTTTACTGCAAGTTGCATTTGCGGGCGAGGCTCGGGGATGCAGACCATGCTTATCCCAGCAAATACATCAAGGAGGTCTGGACGTTTGAAAAATCGGACGCAAGTGGGGCACGCCTGGTTGTCCAGAGCGTCGAGGCAAAGTCCACTCCTCTGCTTGGATCTCATTCGAGTACGCTGGGTCGGCGATGCTGCTGTGCGACCTTGACCTCTGTCGTCGTCGCCAGCTTGTGTCATGAATTTTATCTCGTCCAATGCGGCATATTCGCTGAACTCTATGACGGCGTTCGAAAATAGGAGTTCTCTTGACATGCCAAAGGTGTGGTGTCCCTGGGGTGCCATTCGCAGGTACACCAAGGTTGGTGTACCTAGTTTCTACCCACGCCAGAAGACTCAGCGTTCTCCTTGGAGCAAGCATGATGGGTGTCCGCAATCACCACTCGACCATGCAGGCGTCAGAGTACGTCCACCACAGAGTCATGTTTCAGCGCCTCTCACATGGGTGGAAGCTGAGGCCTTGAGGCCTGAGGTTTTACCGTGTGGAGCCTGAAGCATATGGCGACCGTCTTGTCGAAGGTTACGAAACCTTTTATTATCCACTCGCAACTATGTTCCTTCCATACAACCATGCAATCCCACAGGAGGTGCAGCTTGCCGTCAAAATCTTGGCAGAGAAGCGAACCATGAAAGGCAGTGTGCCTGGTGTGTGCATCTCTGACGTGGTGCATGGTTCTGTTGACGCGTGGGGTAGGTTCGATAGGGATCTCGACTCTTTAGAGAAGAGCAAGAATCTAAAGAACTGAATATGCGTATTATGTATTCTTTCGTGAAGCATACAGCTGGGTTCGTTGATCAACTGACCTTGCCGTCTCAAATTATTGTGCGTTTATGTCCCCTCTGTATCTGTGCCTCTGAAATGGGCTGGCCGGGGGTAATTACATAATAAACAGGTCGGCTCTTGCCGAATACGAGTGCTTCATCACACGATGGAGACACATAGGAGCCAGACTAACCGCAGATGGGCGATGTCAATATCACCGCTGGGCCACTCTTCGCGAGGCCTTTGTACGCGCGTCAGTGTACGATTCGATATCCAGCCGTCTGTTTTCTCATTCACTCGTTCACCTCACTCTAATGCACTGTGGTTTCCTGATAAGATGTTTCATCCCGAGACCGATCTCGATCTATATGCTCGTCCCGGTATCATTCAAGGTCGCACAGTTTCTCGTGGAAGCAGAGCGACAACATTACGTCCCCCGTACGAGCTAGTTGAAGGGTTGGGAGGAGGCCACCATAACCAATTCAGATCTCACCGCGCGGCGCGTCATGCCACCCATAAAAGCCAGCCGCGGCCATGCATATCCCACGACCGCTATCACAGAAGCATGGGCATTTAAAAAAAAAAAGAAACGCGCGGGGATCAAGAACCGCCCAAAGCCCAGATCACAGAAGCCCGTTCGTCGCCTTTTGAATCGAATTTGAGATTTCATCCCAGTATGTCGCTTTCTCTCTCTCGACAGTTCGATATCACACTTGACTCGTTGATGTGTGCGTGTGCATATATTTTTCTGCAGCATGTGTCACGAGCTTTATCTCGTCTGATCCGTCGTGTGCGTATTCCATGGCGACGTTTGAATTTGAGAGCCGGGCTGCAATGGTGCCTTCACTGTCGTCCCGGAGCGCGATCCGAAAGCACATCAGCCGTGGCCGGAACAGCTATTACGCGCCGGTGCCAGATGACTGGATTTTCTATGTGGAACATGCGCGATGAGTCCCCGATCAGCGTACGTGGACATTGCCATTGGATCAGGCCAGGGTGCAGGAACACCCACCGCCGAGTCCGGCTTCGGCTCCTCTCCAATGTGACCCTGTCGTTTCAATGGACGGAAGTTCACGTTGTGCATCAAGCCTGGGGAGCGGGGTAATATCGGCGAGAAAGAAATATTTCAATACAGATGTTATTACTATCCGTTCAAGTCGACTTTTTTTTTTTATGCAATTATGTGATCCTGACGAGAGGTTGCGGTCTAAAACCAGAGATCGGACAATGTGCCAGGTCATGACCAATTCGATAAAACGGACCGGATCTTGTGTGATCTCTTTTGTGTCTGTCCCTTCTGCCGTCTCATTCCTTCTGGGTTTGACGCGGACACATGAATATTTTTTTTTCCACCAAAAATGACGATCGTATGCACGCACAGTTGCATATGCACCCTAAAGCGACTCATCTATTTTAGATTAGTAGTGTCCGTACGCTTTCTGCTACATTTCCTCATTTGGACGTGGCGCCAGACTTACCCGCACGCAGGGCCGCTTCTCCACACTTTCCTCCAGTCTCGTACCACTCGGCTGGGCTCTACACTCCCTTCTCATTCCTTTACTCATATCAGTTTCTTAGGTATCCAGTCTGGTCTCGTATCACGTCGACTGGGGTGTAACCTCCCCTACAGACACCTCTGGTTCGAGTAGGTTGTGAGCCCTGCCTCGCGGTTCAACATAACCGATGCCAGATCTGAAACTCGATCGTGTTACCCTCTTCAATACGGAGCCCAACGCACAAGCAAGCGCGATACATATCACACTCCAAGAGTCTCACATCTGTCTCGGAACGTTCTAGGACGTACGTATGCTCAGAAATCTGAGGCCCATCGCTGTCATCCCCGGTGGGTGGGCGAAGGTCGTATTCCAGCACTAGGACCTCGCTAGAACGAGGATTTGGCTTACGAATGAGACGGCCAGCGCCATTCATCGATGGGTGCACTTTAAACGGTAGATTGGGGACCGCCGATTTTCCAGGCACGGTTGCATTGACGGCGATATCGCGACAGTCGTGCTACTGCAGCCAGTGCCGCGTCGTCGTCTTCAGCGTCATGCCATCGTTGGTGCCGTCTCACTGGACTCGGAGCACGATGAGGGAACAGATGGGCGTTGGGGCTGACCAGTTCGTGTCGCCTGTGCACGG
This sequence comes from Tylopilus aff. striatulus, assembly GCA_038094335.1. Classification (NCBI taxonomy): domain Eukaryota; kingdom Fungi; phylum Basidiomycota; class Agaricomycetes; order Boletales; family Boletaceae; genus Tylopilus; species Tylopilus aff. striatulus. The sequence continues at coordinate 462 of JBBPTY010000822.1, read as the reverse complement.
CGGATGTGAGTCTGCTCGCATCGCCTTGGCTCCCGACACGTAATTGGCGTGGTCCCTGCACGTCAGCCACAATGTCGTCGTCGTTGTCGTCCGTCTGGTGGCGGTGGCGGCATCCTGGCATGATAATGTCGTGCATCGCTTTATGGCTGTGGTGACCGGACGATGACGCGTCGTGATCGCGACACGATGCGATGGTGATCACAGTGCTGTAATTGCCAACTCATGACGGGTACCGATACCCATGGTGTGGCAGACTCAACTTGCAAGTCATTCAAGATATATTTGACAATCTAGAGTCACAAGGATTAATGCGACTAATAATTAGTAATGGGTCGCAAGATGTCTGGGATGTCAGGATGGTTTAGTGAGATGCAAAATTTCCACTGGGAGTTCAATGAGATCAATGGTACTCGTTAGTTGCGTCTCGTCGTATGCTGGTCTTATTCTGTCTTATTTTATGCT
>JBBPTY010000821.1:0-13289 GCA_038094335.1 Tylopilus aff. striatulus | reverse complement strand
ATAAGGTGCACATTGATACAATGGTGATGCCACCCTTAGGCAGTTACTGGTATATCGTTCAGGCAAGATGCACATTCTTGGCCTAGCCTGAATGGCATATGCTTTGCTCTGAGAAGGTGGTTGGTTTGGCAACTTTCATTTTTGAGGATATCCTATGTTAATGGGGTGCTGTCACCAAGTTAGTTACTGACAATGGTCCCACATTTATACAGGCTCTAGATCTATTGGCAGACAGGTATGGCATCCAGCATATACAGATTTCCCCATACAACTCCCAGGCAAACAGGGTGGTTGAACAGTGTCATTTCGATGTCCAGGAGGCCATCGTTAAAAGTTCCTGGGGAGGGGAGGTTCACTGCCTGGTAGTCACTCCCTTAGTGTTTTGGGCTGAGTGGGTGACCATACTCAAGTTGACCAGTCTATCACCCTATTTCATGGTACATGGCATCAAGCTGCTTTTCCTTTCAATCTCACAGAAGCAATGTTTCTGATACCCACACCAGATTCTGACATAGTCTCTAGAACAGCCCTGATTGCTTGGAGAGCATTACAGCTCCAGAAGCATCAGGAAGATATCAATGCAATACAAAAGTGTGTTTGGGATGCTTGGTTTGCATCAATCAAACAATTTGAGGCGCAATTCAAGAACCAAATCTGATTGGCTGAGTTCAGTCCTGGTAATCTCATACTCGTCTGAAACACTCATATTGAGAAAGAGTTAAATCAAAACACAAAGCCAAGGTACCTTGGGCCAATGGTAGTTCTGAGTAGGACAACTGGTGGTTTGTACTTACTGGCTGAGTTAGACAATGCCATCTCTAAGTTGTGATATGCGGCTTTTTGGCTGCTACCCTACTTTACAAGAATGAAGGCCCAGATTCCAGTAATAGATCTAACTGGTTTGGGGGACAATGAGTTGGACAACTGTGAAGCTGAGGAAGATCCAGAAATAGAAGAAGGTGGTGAGGATGTGGTTGGTGATGACTAGTGTCTGATGGCCAAAAACAATATATTCAATGATATCTGAATGAGATACATATAGATGTTTCACCCTGGGCATTAGACCAGTGAACTCAGTTTCATCCTGAGATTTGCTCAGTGTCATTGAATTATCATAAAAAGAACAAAGTCACTAAAAATATGATAAAGAGATAAGGAAATACAACAAAAAGAAAGTCTCAGATACCACATTCAAAGAATGAAGGACACTAGTATATCTATTCCTCTCCCACATACTGAATGCACAGACACTCTATTAAACTTTCATTTGATCGCACACATTAGTAAAGCACATGTTGGGTTGGTATTTTTTCTTTCCTTTGTGATGTGTGTGGGTTGTTGAGTTGGCTGAGTTGGGCTCAACTTGAAAAGTCACCCAGGTTTGATTGATGCATTGGCCGAGGAGGTACAGAGATGAAGAAAGAGGCTCAAAAAAGATAAGCTGAGTGGTATCTTGTACATAGGTGCCTCAGCACAAGTTTCCTCATTTTGATTGATATTCTGTTACACTTGGTCCAGGTAGGAACAAGTGAGACCTTGAAGTAGAAAGTCAAGGGTTCTGTCTGCTCAGAAGGGTGCACAGCAGCCACATTACTGAGTGATAGTAAGACAACCAAGTAGGGATTAAACCTTGCTTGGTGGAAGCTAGAGTGAAGGTCAAGTGTACTTTTGAAGGTAAAGACCTGAGGAGTCACCAGTGTAGATACAAGAGAGGTTGATTTAAGGAGAACTAGCTTGAGGGATACATGAAGTAGAACCCTAATCTAAATAGGGTATGGAGTTGTGCACAGGCCAAGGCCATGTATAGTACAAAGGACAAAAGAAGAACAAGAATATAATTGTACAATATGGAACACCAATGAGAGAAGTCATATGATCAACAGGCTAACTGAGCATGGGCAAAGGAGATGGACAATGACAAATGGAGAATGAGTCATGCAAGAACAAGAAAAAGGGGGGGTGATTGTAACATATTCATTGTTCTTACAAAATCATTCTTTTTATTACTTAGGACTGGTTTGACTTGGACAGACTCACTTGGACTTGGACAGACTCACTTGAACTTGAACAGACTCACTTGGACTTGGACAGCCTCACTCAGGCAATTATCACACATGAATGAGCACCATGACATTGCAACATGAAAGACAAGTACAGAAGATCTATCTATGACCTGCTGAGAGCCTTGTGCAGTACCCCAAGCCATTGCCACTCCAGCTTGAGCCAGCCCTTTAATGTGATGGTCTTTGTCTTGATCTGCTTCACAGTGGCCTCATTGTCAATAATAGAGGCCTCCAGCTGCACAATGGCAAGCTGGGTGATCTTGTCAGAAGGCCCGGGCACTGAAGCCTGGGGCATGGAGGCAGAAGGGACAGTTGGTAGTGGTGAGACTTGGTCATCTTCATTATCTTCAATGGAATCAGACAGCTCAATGGCAGGGGGTGCCACTGGCTTGGGTGCAGGGCAAGTGTGATGAGGAGGAAGGAGAACTAGAAAAAGAGAGTTAGACACAAAAGAGGAGAAGAGAGAAAGGAACTTACCAATGGGACACATAGGCGCCTTCCTGGCTGCAATCACCAACCTTTGCATACCCTGAGTGACCTTCTTCAGGGGTGGCCTCTGTGAATGCTCACATTGTACCTTCTGGCAATGGCATCAGTTATATACTTGATTGGCAATTCCCTAGCATGCAACACTGGCCCAAGTGCAGGACCTGCAGGGCAGTGCATGAATGATGCATGCCAGGGATGCAGGCTTTTTGGACAGGGGGCAGCATTGCCCTTGTCATTGCCTTCGTCTTCATCATCCTTGTCCTCAGATGGCATGTGGGGGTGCTGGACACAAGTTGAGAGGAGAAACAAAGAGGAAGCACAGAAGACTCACCTTCAGATAGACCGAAGGCAGGGAGGATGGCCCTGCAACAATCAGTTCAGCTAAGACCTTGGGGATGGTGACCAAGGCACTGGTGACTTGAGTCACAGTGAGGGCATGGTTGGTGGTCTCTCTCTTCCACCTTGCATGGACACCTTGCATGTCCTGGATCATGCTGGTGACCCAGCCCTTGACCAGTTGCTTGGCATCAACTTGGTGTGCCTTGTCCAGCATGTCCATCAAGCATTGCTAGAAGAAAGGAGAGGGTTAGTATGTTTAAAAGCTGCAAAAAGTTGGGATGCTGTGGGAGTTCCACACTCTATGGGCTTGTAGGTGCCATTCCAGTGATGTTCTGACTTCATAGGTTCCTCACCATTCCACAGCAAGACCATCTGAGTGTCCAGAGTCCATCCATGTGGGTCTGGATTGTTATTCTGCATAATTCTGCCTGCAGACATTGTCAGGAATTTTTGAGACTTATAGGAATTTTACCTTAGTGATTGGTGACCTCACATGATGTTACCAGATCATTTATTTGATATCACTTAGCCTGCCAACCCTTGTGGCAGTTTCCTTTTTTCTCATACTTTACCATTTTCAGTCTAGGGTGTGCCCTGACTATAAAACTTGTCCATCAGACTTTAAAGAAAAAGTTTTCCACTCTCCCTCAGTGTCAGTGTCTGGGGGAGCACTTCAGGTGACCGCCAAGGTCTTTTCCCTTTGTTTTCCTTTTTCCTGCATATTCCAGATCTCTCAGAGGTTGGAATACTGCTTTCTGTGGTTGCTGGTGACCTGGAAGTGTCTGAGTCATCCACATTTGCCTGCTAGACACTACTAGAGGCAGCCACAACAGTTTGTGGGCACTTTCTTCTTTTATTCCTGGATCTACTCCAGTCAGGAATATTCTACATTCTGCAAGGTAGTCCAGAATTCTGCATTGCCTTATTCCTTGCATACTGAGCTCTGGTTGAGCAACACCTTCCATCCAAACTGAGTTGAGACCCCTTGGGTGATATCTTGCCCCTGCTTTCTTTTTCCTTGTCTCTGGTTTCCCTTTGGAGCCAGTGCACAAGATATTTGTTTCTTACAACACACCACAGCCTGGTCCCACTCCTGGACCCAGGCTTCCTGCTGCTGCTGCTGCTGCTGCTGCTGCTCCTTATTGTTGGGTGTGCACTTCCTGATCATGTAAGCCCTTTTGTTGGCTTCCTTCAAAGCATGGGCAGCCCAAGCCTTGGGCATGTCTTTGGTGTTGGCATGGGCAAGGGCGAGGATAGTGTCAGTAGCAGACATAATGAAAAGAATAGAGGGGAAGGGATGATGAGATGTAGAAATGAGGATGAGGGGTTGTGACAAAAGAGTTGGGGTGGAAAGGAGATGTTGGCAAGCAGTTTTGTTGATGCACACTGACAGGCTCACATGACCAACTGAGGATGGTCAGCATCCAAGTCCCCCAGGGATGTAGGAGCTGGAAGCTTGCTACAGTTACAAGGAGAGAGTTGGAGAGGTTTTGTTCACAGGTCCTCTAGGTCATCCCAAGCAAGTCCTGAGTAAGTCCCAAGTCCCTGTCATCCATCCAAGTCAGCCAAGTCAACCTGGTCAGATCAGCTGAGTCAAAACTGACCTTTGGTATGTCTTTTAGAGTTCAATTTGAAGATTCAGAACATATTCTTTCATGTAATTAAGGTTATTTCACTTGATTTCAATTTTTGTAGAGGACCTAAACTTGGATGCATCGACCATTTGAACTCAGTCACATGGCTGAGTAGATGAGGTCACTTAACATGGCCGGTTTACCCCTGGAGACAATTGGGCTCCATTCCATCAGTCTATCCTTGTCAGATTTGACTTGGATTTGTTATTCTTTGGCATCCTTTTGACATCATAGACTTGTCCTGTGACTTGGGACCTCACAATTGTTGTTTACTTGACACTTTTGACATCTTCACTCTTGTGTATGCCCAGACTATAAAGTATGTACTTTGGTACTCAAAATTTATCTTTCTGCTTCTTCAGAAAAGTGAGTGAAGATCACCCAGAGCCTCTAGGGAGCTGCTGAGGTCATTCTTAGTTGCTGTCTCTTCAAACTTTCAACCAGAAAAGTCACCTGGGTCAAAAGCCCCTATCTTTTACTATCTTTGCCTGGAGGACCCCAGGGAAGATCTTTTCTTTGCTCTGCTGTTGTCTGAGACACCCCTTCTCATAACTACCTCCCTGGAACCCCTTTAGGAACAAGATTTGCTTGCTCCCTTCTTTTCCCCTGTTGATTTTTGACACCTGTCTTGGTCAGCAACCCCTTTCTTTATCAAGAGTCTTTATCTTTCTTACAATGTGCCATTCATAATATAGTTCAGATACTTAGGACAATGGTCAAACCTGACCAGAAGGACTGGGTTTCCAAAGTACTGATGGCTGAATTTGCCATCAACTCAAGCATTAGTAGTTCAACAGTCTTTGTGCCTTTTGAGCTCAATTACAGGTATACATCTGAGCTGATGCAACAACTCATGCCAAGTGACAGTCACTCTGTAGTGTGTGTAAGGACATTCATCTATCACACAATCCAAAATTTGGAGATGACCCATGATGCCATCATTGAAAGTTGCATCACACAAGTACATCATGCAAATAAGTGATGATGAGAAGGAGATGACCTCCAGGTGGGAGAGATGGTATATCTCTCCGCACAGAATTTGAATATGCTGAAAGGACAAGCTCAAAAGCTCATCCCCAGGTATCTTGGACCCATGAAGGTTCTGGCAAAAGATGGTGCTAAAGACACCTATATGCTAGACCTCCCTAAGGAACTCCAGGCTAAGCACATTCACCCTATGTTCCACATCGGTGTAGGAGCCAGAAGCTCACTACAGTTGTAAGTCCCATTTTGCATGATTTTCAGTGTTCTAGGTTGCCTGGTGTCTGCTGCACAAAGCGCCAAGCCAAGCCAAGCAAGTCCGAGTCTGTCCAAGCTGTCTGGCCTAGTCTGGTCGACCGGATCCGATGGTATCAGCCCAGAATGTCAAACCGGACAGTTCTGTTGATAGGAAACAGTTTGTTTGACCTCCTTTTACCTATTTGCACTTAGTCCGACCGTTTTTACTACGTTCCCTTTTGTCACACTTCATCTTGGTGCCTCTGACTCGGACCTAGGACCTCAGAGTGGTCGGGTACATTTGCAGCTTCGGACCCTTGATATTAGGGTCGGACCTTTTCGTATTTACATGCCAAACAGTGCTGCTTCAATGCCCAGTGTGTGCAGCTAGTGTTTTATTAGTTTTTCCTTGTTGACAGTCTCAGGTATGCCCAGACTATAAAAACTATGTATGGACTACCTAATAAAAAGTTTTCCCCTTCGGAAGAGACCACCAGTAAGTGTCTGGGAAAGCTCAACAGTAAGTGACTGCCGTAGGTCTTTCGTATATCGTTTTCTGTCTTTCTTTGTGCCCGGCTGGTACTTTGTCCAGTCTGGAGGCCCCTATTTCCGTGCAGTTGCACTCAGAGTCACTCAGACTCATCATATTTCGGTCAGGTTGGGCAGTCTTCACTCAGAAGGCTTAGCTCTCAGTGTTCTCCCTTGTTTAGACAACTCCCATTGAGCTGATCAAGTTGGAACCCTTTGGGACAATCACTCGCCCCTTCTTCTTTCTTTCACTCACTTGCATTAGGCTCTCTCTTGGAGTAGCTGCAAGATATATTTTTGTTGTCTTACAACATGATAGCATTAAACAGTGGTTGATGATCACAATGCCTGAAATCCATACCAAGGGTCCCTACCCAATGGATGATGTTATCGCAGCAGCTGTTACAGTTGCATCCACTTTTCCCCCATCTATGATCTAGGTCCTATTACTCATGATCTCTTTGTCAGATTCTGCTTCCTGCATTGCTGCTTTGTCATCTTGTAAGTCCTACAACTTCCCTATTGGTTATGCATATCATATGACTATACCCTTGTTTTCTACTGGGTCTCCTGTACTATACACAGCCCCATGGTCTGTGCACCACTCTGCACCCTAGATATAGTAGGGTTCTATTACTGTTTTCCTTATACTTGATCTGCACAATCATATGCTTCATCTTGTGTCCTTGTGTGAAGACCCTCCTCTTCACTCTAAGTATTGCCTAGCGAACACCCTGCAGATCATCCCCTGAACACTTCAAGTCCCTAGATGCAGTGCCTCTTAGTGAGTGCCTCCTAGTGTGACTTACCACAGGATCACACATGCTGTGTAACAAAAGATCAAGTGTACTATCCGTCCCTCTTACTCAAGAGTAGGACGTACCCCCTTTGCATGAGAAGAGTCTACAAACTCCTCAACCTTGTAGATTCCGACTCAGAAGAGTCTCCTGACCAACCCTCTACCCCTGCCCCACCTCAAGGCACCCCCTTGACCCAAGCTACCCCAGAAATCCCTAGAAATCCTCAGCTTTGCCCTAGAACCTTCATCCCCAGAGCAGCAATCACTCCAGTCTTAGTAGAACCCTTGGCACCTCCTAGCCAACTCTTACCCTTCAAAGACTCAGCAATCCCTAGCCCAGTCGCTGCCCCTAGACCCCTGACCCCTGCACCCCCCAGCCCAGTCAACCCTTTGGCACTCATCGTCCTAATCCCCCCAGTAAACCCAGCCCCATTAGCTCCCATGGCCACAGAACTTAAGGCAGCCCTCCCTGCCAACTTCCATGGCAAACCAGAAGAGATAACCCAATGGATTAAAGCCATGAAAGGATACTTCAAACTCAACAACACCATCTATGACACTGACAAAAAGAAAATCTACACAATGCTCAGCAAGCTCAACACCAGAATAGGAGCAAAGTTTTCTGAACACTGGTACAACAAGATGTCCAACCTTGCTATAGGAAACACAGAGAAAACCTTAGACAAATTTACTGAGGATCTTGAAAGAACCATCTTCCCCTTCAACATCAAAGCCACAGCTCACACTGACATTGGACTACTTGTCCAAACCCCAATCAGAGACAAAAATGAGAAACTCATAGATGATGGATTCCAGACCTATGTCACCAAATTCCAAAACCTAGCAGCTAGGGCAGAAATTGGCGAACAAGCCACCCTCATTGACCACTTCTCCAAGGGGCTGAACTACCAACTTGTTGCCATGATTCTATCCATGTCCACTATCCCTGTCACCATCAATGCCTGGGTTGCCCAGGCCAAGGTATTCCATGGCCAACAGATGCATCTTCGAGCTTTCAACAAAGGAAAAGGCATCCACCTCCCCTCCACTAGTTGTCAGCCCCATGACCCTCAAGCTATGGACATAGACTCCATCTCCATCTGCAAGCTCACACCTTTGGAACAAGCCAAGTGTATCAAGGAAGGACGATGCTTCCAATGCAGGAAGAAAGGACATAATGCCCAACAGTGTACCCAATACACAAACTCCCCCTTCAAAAACCCCTCTCACCCCCAGAATGTTCAAAACACTGAAACCTCACCACCTTCTGCACCTACCCCCTGCACCCCCTCTGCCATCGAAACTTATATCAACTCCCTTAAAACTCAAGGGAAATCTGAACAGGAAGTTCTTCAAACCCTGAAGATGTGCTTTGAAGAATCAACAGAGGAGGTAGCTGTAACCCTTACTGATGACTTGGATTTTTAAAGTTGGAAGTAACCTCAATGTTTACTTCTGTAGATATTGCTCATATACTCTCCACTCTCCCAAATGAAAGAACCCTCCGTGTTCCTGTAAAACTCAGAGTTGGGCAAGAAATCATTGACACCACTGCACTCATTGACTGTGGAGCCACCAGAAATTTCATAGATATTGGACTCCTCACCCATATAAACTTCCCTTTGAAATGACTCTCTTGACCCATAGCTGCCCACAATGTGGATGGAACCCTTAATGCTAAAGGGACTATCCTTTGTAAAGCCAAAATGGAATTACTCTTTCTGGGGCATAAAGAAAAGGCCAAGCTCATGGTCCTAAGCCTTGGACATCAACAAATCATCCTGGGAATGCCTTGGCTGAAGAAATGGAACCCCAGAATCGACTGGACCTCCCAGTCCATTGTCCTCCCCAGAAAACCCCACACCAACCCTGACCTTTTCCCCCAACATCACCTACTCCAATGGCTAGGGGCAGATGAGGACCGAAATATAGCCCAAAGATTTCCCAAGGATGTTGAGTCTCTTCATGAGTACCTCCCTTCAGAATACCAAGATGTATCCATCAACAAGATCACCATCTCTACACAATTGACCCAAGCAGAAAATACTCAGGATATCTCCATCCCAGAATGGTGCCGAGACTTTGAAGATGTCTTCTTGGAGTCCACACACAACAAACTCCCTCCTCATCGACCATATGACCATATCATCAATCTCAAACCCTCCTTCATCCCTAAGATAGCCAAGGTCTACCCTCTAAACCCTGCTGAGAAGGAAGCCTGCAAGGCATTTGTGGAAGAACACCTCAAAACAGTGTAAGTCAACAAAAATATATCTTGCAGCAGAACTCCAAGGGAGAGCCATAGTGCAAGCGAAGAAGAGAAAGGGAAGAAGGGAACGAGTGTTCGTCCCAAAGGTTTCCTGCCAAGTTAGTTCTGCAAAGGTAGACTTAACAAGGGAGGGCCGACCAACCCAAGTGAAGAAAAAGATGAGCCCAAGTGACTCCAGGTGCGACTGCACGAAAATAGGGGCTACTGAGCTGGGCAAAGTACCAGCCAGGGGCACGAAAGAGAAAGAAGGAGAATATAAGTAAAGACCTACAGTGGTCACTTACTCTGAGCTTCCCTAGACACTCACTGGTAGTCTCTTTTCAGTGAGAAAAAAGCTGTCCATTAGGTGCCATGTACATGGCTTTATAGTCTGGGCACACCCGAGACTGTACGAGAGAAACTAAAAAAAGGTACTGCCACCCGGTCCAATGACAAGGGCCAACTGTGTAGGTAAGAAGGTACTACTAAGGCTACAAAATGCGGGTAGTGGCTTAGCCCAAAGCCCAACAAATTCATCCGAGCAACACCATGTGCACAGCCACATGATCACTGCTACCAGGCCTCAGATGGTCTGACTTGGACTACCTAAGTGCTCAGACTTGGTTCATACTTGACTGCACAAGTCTACTAATGTGAACTGGTGTGAATAGCAACTAAAACTTACTACGAGAGAACTAGAAACCACCGGACCCTACTTGGCTGGTGCTACTTGACCGATGTGACTGACTCAGGCATGACACTCTTGACTCAGGGCATCGCTGGGCTTGACCAGGGACCTGTGAATGAAAAGCTGGGGACTAGGGGCTTGTAACCATAGAGAGCTTCTTGCTCCTACAATGGGAAGAATTAAACCCTTGAAATCCCCCCAGGCCTCACCATTCTTTTTTGTACCTAAGAAAGATGGCTCTCTTCGTCCCTGCCAAGACTACAGGTACCTCAATTCACATACTATCCATAACACATACCCACTACCCCTGATCTTGGAATTGATCGATGACATGAAAGATGTGACCTGGTTTACCAAATTTGATATATGTTAGGGGTACAACAACATCCACCCCTGAGAGGAAGACCAATGGAAAGCTGCGTTCATTACCCCCCTAGGCCTGTTTGAACCCACTGTCATGTTTTTCAGATTCAATAATGCTCCCCCCACATTCCAGACATTCATGAATCATATCTTTGCAGATATGATATCCTAGTGATGGCTAAAAGTTTATATGGACGACCTCAGCATCCATACCAATGGAGACATCAAACTCCACCACTCCCAAACCCACAGAGTACTCCTTCACCTAAGATGTTGCAAACAGCAACAGATTAACTTAACAACCATGCACAGTTTCTTTTCCATTTTCATTCGCTTCCATGCTGTGTATTGGTAAGGCTATGCTTTATGACTAAACTTATTCTAGAACCTCTATGACATCATATGGAACCACCTAGAACAATGATGCCATCATGACTCATGATGACTCGATATAACTCATCCCTTATCTCAGCTATGCTTGCTGCACACATAGCCTTCTCATCATCCAATGATAATTTATGACACTATGGTTCCACTTTCATATTACTTTATTAGTACTAATTAAACACACAACATGTACAAACAGTAGAATAGTATATAAACCCCCAAGACAGCATTGGACGTCCTCCAGTTCTGTTCTTTTGTCTCTGATAACACATTCACTCTAAGTACTGCCACAGCTACAGCTAGCAGTGGTCTAAGCCTCTGGGTTAAGAACAACCTAGTTGCTTCATTAGAACAGAACTACTCCTTTCTCGACAACAGGTAATGAAGGACCTATCATGTTAAACAGAAAGCTTAGAAGATTAGAAGAGAAGAATTACCTTGCCAGTAAGCAGTGACCTCTGAACCCCAGCTAAAGTGTACCCTAGACATTGGGTGGCTCCCAGTGCTGGGTAGACAAAGCCGAAGCAGGTTCTTACAAAGGGGCAGTGCCCTTTGTTCACAGATTACTCGGATCAGTCAACTTCCCCAACTTTTCTGGTTCATCGCTAGCACTGGTCACCAAACCTTTGAGAGGCTATTTGGAAGACCCAAATGATTACCCTCCATATCCACACCATCCCCTCTTGGTCTTCAAAGAAGAAGAAACTTCATCCGAGGTCAAGGAAGAGAGGCTAGACTCACAGTCTGCCTTTGATGAGTTTGAAGGAGTAGAAAGGGGAGAAGAGAACACCCTAGACTACCTAGCCAGACATCCCACCCTCACCACAGTAGCGGAGGTGTTTTTAGAAGAGAACCTTGAGTTCTTTATAGGGGGAGATTTAGCACAGATATTCAAAGAAGGGATACAGGAAGCAGACTTAATCTGCAAACAAGAAGAAGAAATAGTAGTCGTCCCAGCGGTAGATCATCAGTGGTCTAGACACAATCCACTTAGGCAAACAAGGGTCCAAAACAGAAGGGACCAAAAGGAGAAAAGAAGTGAGGCACTTCTCAGATCTCTGCAACCAAAAAGAGCTCTTAAGAAAGCAAAGCCTAGAGCTGCTCCTTATTAGAAGCAATAAAAGTTTTTTCCTTCAAACCTCCTCAGAGGACATGGGAACAAATGGATGATCCTGAAAGGATTGTCTTTTTAGGAAACACATTGGCTAATGCTGACATACAAATGGCCAAGTTGACTCAGCAACAATTAGAAGGAGAGAACATGCTCACCCAGGCACTGCAAGCCATGAAACTTGCAGAAGAAAGGGCAGAAGAAGCTGACCAAAGGGTCAGAGAATTCATGGGGCTCCAAGGATGGGCCTCAGGTTTGAAGAAAGGGGGAGCTCCAGTAGCCACCAGAAGAGTAGAAATTTTTGCAGACCCTGGTCCATATAATGGATTGAAGAAGGACTTTGCAGAATGGTGGGTCAAGATACAGGCTTGGCTCGACTCAAACCCGGTGCACTTTGAGCTGGTAAATTTCAACATGAAGACGGAGGAAGTACCTCCAACAAACAAAAACAGGGCCTATACAGTCCTGTCAAGATTGAAGGGATCCAAAGTGGGTCCATATGCTGAAACTGAGCTGGAGAGGATCTCCACTGGTGTCTCAGAACTGGTCATCTGGGCCAACATGAAGAAGGAAATAGAGGCGTTCTTCAGGCCTCAATTACAAAAAGATTATGCAATGCAACAGATTGCTGCATTAAAACAAGAAAGGGATATTGACACCTACTTGGTGCAATTCTGGGCCCTTTACCTAAAGGCCCAGATATCAGAAGGACATGCTATCCACTTGTTGGAGAATGGTGTGAAACCAAAAGTGAAGAAAGTCCTGTTTGAAACAGGCACAAGGTGTACGACCCTGGTTAACACTGTAGAAAGACTCTGAGAAATCGGAAAGAACCAAGAGGCTTACTACCTATCAAATGCCAACTTTGGCGAAAAGAAATACGCTCAGGATGTTACATTTACACCAGGTAGGCGATGACATAGACCTTGGTCTTAAGGTGAGCCAGCAAAGATGATATAAAAGTGGAGTGAAAACCTAAGTTCTCAAGCTCAAAGATATAGATGTTGACCCAAGTGTAGTATTTGGGAAGATAGTCAAGTAGAGGATGGTATTGCCAGGTGTAGATACCGGTCAAGGTAGAATCAAGATAAGGACTATGGTTACATGCGTGGTCCTTATATATGTAAAAGATGTGCACACAGACCAAGACTAAGTAAGGAAAGAATGTGCTGATTGGAAGATAAGAAGATAAGTGGTTGTATCACTATTGGTTAGAATATTGTAGAAGAATAGAAGATGTGGAGATGAAGAATAGAAGTGTCAGATGTAATAGAAGATAAGAAGTATGACGGTGATTACTGTGAGAGGCCTTGGATATGATCATGAGAAAGAAGATCAAGAGTAGTACCGGTTGAGTGGTAAAGAGTAGGTGAAGCCTGAAAAAGTAAGTACTGCTAATGTAATTGATAAGGGTTAGCTAAG
>JBBPTY010000820.1:0-13298 GCA_038094335.1 Tylopilus aff. striatulus | reverse complement strand
GCTCGAGTATTGGCGTCTCAAAAGGGCTACTCCAGACGAAACACGATAAACTTGAAGCCGACTGCTCAGTGTCCCATTACGTCATTCAAGTTATATGCTAAATTACCTCTGGTTGAGCATGAGTGTCGCCCGATGTTCTACCTGTTTCCAAATATCTGCCAGGGTTGCATCAGAAAAAAAAACTTCGAATGTTCTGCGGAACGTTTGTTCCAGCAAAAGGAAAGCCCGATATTGTGGCGCATCAAAGATTCAAGTTCAGCCGAGACTTGTACACATCTCCGTCGCAGCCCATCTTCAATGCGTCATCACGGGCGATCAATGCTTTCCAGTCTGTTGCCAGTGACTAGATTGGAAACGGCAGAGCAACCCGTTGGTCATATCACATCGACGCGAATGCGACGAGGTATGTACGTACACAATGGCAGCTTGAAAAAATGCAAATTCTTCGATTTTAATCAAACACTTAGGATGGAGATTCATTCCAACAATGTTTCAATGATGTCCTTGACACCGCATCCCTGACTAGTTAGCCTGGTACCCAAGCGAGGCAGTACTTCTAGCCTGTTATTACTGTTGTCATTTGAGATGACACGAATACTATCGGTTCCGTATTTCGCTTAAACAGACGGGATAAACAGCCATACGCAACCACAAGAGAAAACCTCGACTCTCCAGGTATGCTCTTTTCCACCCAATATCATAACGCACATCAAGCAACTAATTAACTTCGTTGCAGACGCTACACACTTCGTTCCTCAGGCGTGTCTCTAATGTTTCGTACGAGTGTCTTGGTTCTTCTAAGCACCTTCGCTCGCTTTGCACATACGGGTCTACTGCCAACGGTCATCATCGACAACGTGACCGTGACTGGCATCTCCAACGGACTCACCAACCAATTCCTAGGCATCCCCTATGCCTATCCACCGTGTGTCAACTGAATACTTCTGGCCGAGAATCTAGCTCATCAGACCCGACAGGACAGGTGACCGCCGCTTCAGGCTACCCCAGCCATTGCCGCCATATAATGCCAGTTTTTCTGCCATGACGTATGGCCCTGCATGTCCACAACAGCCACTCATGCCATTCTGGCCATCAAATCTCCCGGTCGAGACAGCCGACTATTTGTATACGCTAATTTTCAACACTGTCACTTCTTCGGAAGATTGTGCGTGATTTTTTCTTGTGATGCCGGGAGCAGGTAGTGATCAATGCCTATGATAGGTCTGACGATAAACGTCATAGTCCCTGCAGACGCGACGCCCGAATCAAAGTTGCCCGTGGTTGTGGTGAGTTAGACGGTTGTTAAGCGTATTCGTCATACTCTACTCAATGAGGTCTTCGTGAACAGTTTATTGTACCAGGGGCGTTCATGCTCGACGGTTCGCCTTTGTGAGTGGTAAAGCTAAATGTGTGCGCTAGTTGTGACATATCCATGTACCGATAGTCACGATGGCGCCTTAGAGGTGGAAAGAGGTCTCTCCCTCGGGATTCCAGTTGTGTATGTCAGTATTATCTATCGGTGAGTACCCATTGTACGCAATGACTTGTGAGATAGCCCGGTCTCAATGGTATGAGCTAGTTGGGGAGGTGAGCATGCCGAACATGAGTGTTATTTATAATTAACGATTGCAACTAGCGTTCGGGTTCTTGGCAAGCCAGGAAGTCAAGGATGCTGGTGTTGGGAACCTTGGTCTTCAAGACCGTACGTGCCCCTTGCCATATTGTCGTGCAGGGTTGATGACTGACGGGCCTCCGATAGAACGCCTTGCTCTCCGTTGGGTCCAAAAATACATCGGAGCATTTGGAGGAGATCCTGCCAAGGTAACCATGTGGGTATTCCATAGTGAACCGTTTTTCTGCATCTTTACTGACGAGCATACAGCCACGGATATAGTTCAAGTGCTATGTGTGTTGCACTGCACATGGTAACAAACGGAGGCAACACGGAGGGTCTTTTCCGAGCGGGGATCATGCAGGGCGGGGCAATCATTCCTGTGGGTGACATCACCCATGGACAGCACTACTACGATGCTCTTGTTGCCTATACCGGGTGCGCTGGCGCAGATGACACATTGCAGTGTTTGCGCGAGGCGCCATACGACAAGTTGTTGTATGCTATCAGCCAGTTGCCAGGACCACTTTCGTATCAGGTGCGCTATTGGCACATTTGCTAAAAGGATCGTGAACTAAAGCGTAAGTCCATGAACAAACTCCAAAGTCGCTGCACTTGGCTTGGATGCCGCGTGTAGATGGAATTTTCTTGACCGACAATCCTATGAATCTTGTTTTGCAAGGGGCGATTGCAAATGTACCATTCATTGCTGGTATGTTTTTCGCTTCTGTGTCCTTCACCCTCCTACAAATAATTTCATAGGAAATTGCGATGATGAAGGGACCATCTTCTCATTGGCGAACGCAAATGTCACGTAAGGAATTGTAGTGCAGTGTCTTGTGTGATGCATCTAATCTCATCCCACTCACTAGCACGGACGCGGAGTTCGCAGAGTATATAAAAACATACTATTTACCCAATGCTTCGAATGAAACAATAGAGCAGGTGATGGAATATTATCCCTCCGACCCCACGAAGGGATCTCCGTTCGACACGGGTTATCTCAATGCGCTCACTCCCCAGTACAAGCGGATGGCAGCGGCTCAGGGGGATGCTATATTCCAGCCCCAAGACGATTCTTGTTGCAAAATCGGGCTGAAGCCCAGAAGATATGGACATACCGTACGTCGTTTGGATGGCTGAATGTACCAGGAGTATTGAAGCACTTGTCTCTCCTCCTTTGAATAGTGAGCAAACGAATGAAGGCCACACCTTACCTCGGTTCTGTGAGTCAGCAAGTCACGGTTAATTCCTTTGTTTGCTCACCCTTTTCGTGATGCCAGTTCCATGCATCGGACTGGGAGGGTCCATATGGGCTCTCGGATATGACTGCATATATGTGGCGTTTCATTGCGAACCTCGATCCAAACGTCGGCGGAACTACAGATTCAAACATTTACTGGCCGCAATACGATGCAACGAACCAGACGATGTTGGAATTCTTGGATGGCCCGTTGGTCACACAGGCACTCACAACGGATACCTATCGGGCGGAAGAGATTGCATACATGATGAAGGTCGTATTGGCTAACCCTATGTGATGGTGCTCTTTAGTAGTCGGAGGCGCCGATGTCGGGGGTGAAGACATGTAATGGCTATTTGATCCGCGGTAAATTGGTGATACCCACAAATTCAACATATAATGACAGTCGATCCCGATGTTAGATTCGGAGTTGATGACAAAGGTCCTCGGAACAACGCATTCGGGTTGCCACAACTTCAAGCTAGCACTATTTGCACTGCGACCACCGCCTCGTTCTCGGTCATGGTGAGACCGTGCAGATACTTTGATCAGAAGCGACCAAAAAAATACAGTTGTATGTAACATATGTGGCAAAAGAAACTACTCCAATAGTAATGGATGAAAGGTAAGTAGAGTCAGTTTTCATTGTCTCTCAACCTTCGAGGGTTTAGAAGCACTCTAGAGAGATAATTGAGCTTGCAATGCGAAGAGTGAAAAAAAAAACATACTGCGGTGGACGATACCAGGGCCGGACTCGTCATACTCCTGCTTGGAGCACCACAGGTTCTGGAAGGTGCTGAGCGAGGCAAGAATAGAACCACCAATCCAGACCGAGTATTTGCGCTCAGGGGGCGCGACGATCTTGACCTACAAGATAACGTGAGAGACCGACAGTCGAGGCCTTGTCTAGAGGACACACCTTCATGCTCGACGGTGACAACGACGTAAGTTCCTTTTGCATCCGGTCTGCGATGCCAGCGAACATGGTGGTACCACCAGAAAGCACAACATTTCCGTACAGATCACGACGGATATCAAGATCGCACTTGAAGATTGAATTGTAACTAAACTAGTAGGTTAGGGCAAGGTGTTTCGATCGGGTAGGAACTCACGTGGTTTCATGAATACCGGCGGCCTCAAGACCGATAAAGGCAGGCTGGAAAAGGGCTTCGGGTGCACGGAAACTAGAAGAGCATAAATTGATAGTGATCATAAGAAATGTGAGGAGATACTGACCGCTCATTGCCAATAGTGATGACTTGGCCGTCAGGAAGCTCGTAACTCTTCTCGAGAGCAGAAGACTGGGCAGCCGTCTGGAGTTCTTGTTCAAAGTCGAGAGCAACGTAGCAGAGCTTCTCCTTGATGTCACGGACAATTTCGCGCTCAGCAGTCGTCGTGAAAGAGTACCCACGTTCACCCAGAATCTTGGTCAAGTATTCCGTCAAATCACGACCAGCAAGGTCGAGACGAAGAATGGCATGAGGAAGAGCGAAACCCTCGTAGATCGGGACAGTGTGTGTGACACCATCACCAGAGTCCATGACAATACCCGTTGTACGACCAGAAGCATAGAGCGATAAGACAGCTTGGATGGCAACATAGAATGCAGGCACGTTGAACGTCTCAAACATGATCTGAGTCATCTTTTCGCGGTTGGCTTTAGGGTTGAGGGGAGCTTCGGTGAGCAGAACGGGATGTTCTTCTGGAGCGACACGAAGTTCGTTGTAGAAAGTGTGGTGCCAGATCTTCTCCATGTCGTCCCAGTTTGTTACGATACCGTGCTCAATCGGGTACTTCAGCGTAAGGATACCACGCTTCGATTGGGCTTCGTCGCTGTACGAAGTAAATGGACAAATTTGTATATGATCCAACATGTAGAACGTACCCAACATAAGAGTCCTTCTGACCCATACCAACCATGACACCTTGGTGACGCGGACGACCGACAATGGAGCTATCGATCTGACATTAGACAACACCAATCGGAAACCCTTGACCACATACGGGAAGACGGCACGAGGGGCATCGTCGCCTGCAAAGGAATGAATTAGACACGAAACAAGCTCATGGAAGAAATGCATCAGGTACCAGCGACTGTACAGGCGGATCAGAGCGGGCCTAAGAAAAGAACAGAAAACCGCTCACAGCCAGCCTTGCACATGCCGGAACCATTATCAATGACCTAGGTCATACGACGATGGATGAGGGCGCTGTCGAGATCGACGTGGAATGTTAGTGAGAGACTTACGAGGGCGGCTACTTCTTCTTCCATTGGAGATTGCTCGTGAGGTGGTCTTGGGGGCAGATTCTGTAGAGAAGAGATGAAAGTCGGCGGAGTATTAATACTTGAGCTTTCAAACCCAGTTCCACCCAAAATAACGGAAAACACAGCCCGAAATGTTGCTAGTAGACCGCACGGCCCTTCTGATCGCGACTTTGCGCGGTTTCATGATCGCCCACAGCTTGTACTTAGGCCCCTCTGATGGAACGATCAAAAAAAATTATCCACATCATCGCATCCGCATCGCACCAAGTTGTCGCGGCAGCCAACGAGTACGCTGACCGGAAGAGCTCGCTTAACGTACCACGCAGTCACTTTCAGTTGGAAGAAGACATGCGAAGGATCTCCGTCGCGTGCGAGTGTCTCGCAGATATCTTCGACAAACCGCTTCTCCCAGAACGTCCTGTAGTTGACATCAGAATACAAAATTGGTTCGAAACAGATGAACCGCAAGAATGCCTGAGCGTGTTGAGCCGGATGAAGAGTTTACTCCAGCGAGACGCTTCTTCCTGGATATCTCGAATACTTGGAATAGGACGAAGCCCCGCTTCCCAGCAGGACAGCATCAAGGAAGCTCTCGAGCTCTTCAATTCGTGCAAAGCATATTTTCATTTCTTATTCTCATCTGAGATCTGGTCAGTATTTCCGTTATCTAAGCAGTCTATGTCATAACGTCACACAGGAACAACGAGAGGACTGTCCAGAAGCAACAGGATGTGAACCAGTCGGGAAATACTTCAGTTTCTGTCCAGGAAATAATGTAAATCGCATTGCATTCATAGGGCACACCCTAATTGATGTTTAGTTCAACCGCATCATTGGATTCGTCCGATGACAAGGGCGGTCATGTAGATTCCAGGACATCAATCATGCAAAATATCCCACCTCCCAGTTATGAGGACAATAAGTTTGTTCCGTACTTTTTACGAATAACTATCCTTTAATGTTCGTTTAACGCTAGTCTACTAGAGACAGCTACCAACGAAAGTGGTCATGTCATTGCGACAAGGAAACACGGGACGAAGATCGGCAAACAAAAGGAGGAAGAGATATTGAATTGGCTGGATGGATTGAATTGCGCTGAAAAACAGGATAGTACACTGTTGCTTCGGCAGGAAGACACGTGCAAATGGCTATTCCATACAGCCCAATACAAGACTTGGAAGGACGGACAGAGTCTGTCCCTGTGGTTACGTGGCAAACGTAGGACTTCCGTGGGTTTACTTCTATCATATGCTGATCTCGTAGCTGTAGCCGGGGCGGGTAAATCTGTGTTGGCGTATGTTGGTGCCTTGAGTACTTTATCGACACTGAAGTTCCTTACAGCTCGGTTGTCATTGACTCCTTCAAGAAGGCACAGCGTACGGAGGGAATCCTCGCATTCTTTTACTGTGATTTTAGAACCGAAAGGTCTACAAATTCTGCAGAAGCAATACGCTCGATCTTATCCCAGCTGCTTCGACAACTTCGCGATCGTTCAATTGACCTTGGAAACGTATTCGATGACTTGGTCAAGGCGAAGGAATGGGGCGGCGGAACACTGATCAACGCTAAGGAACTCGCTGGATTTGTATCTTGTGCCGCAAGGCAGCACAGTCAACGGCCTATCGTTATCGTGGATGCACTGGATGAATGCGAGGACGTTTCAAGACTCATCGAGGCTCTCATAGTGATCAAGGGAGATGTACAACTCTTCGTCACCAGCCGTCCCCTGCATTCTATCTTGGATAGTCTCTCAGATATTCCATCTGTGTCAATGGATGACATGGCTGATGAACTTTCAGCGGATATCGAGTTGCATGTGACTAGAGAATTAGACGCCCGCCAGCGGCTCAGGGGCCTCGATCCGGAGCTCAAGATGGAGGTTCGCTCCATCTTGTGTGAGAAGGCAGACGGAATGTAAGGACTTGCTTTCTTTATCATCATAAAGTGACTGAACTCTTGTTATTCGCAGGTTCCGCTGGGTCCAATGTTCAATCGACACGTTGAGTCGGTGCGTAACTCGGAAAGAGGTCCGCAATGCCCTAGAAAGCTTGCCTGAAGGGCTGGATGAAACATATGAGAGAATTCTTCTTGCCATCGATATGGGGAGTCGTGAGGGACAACTGGCACGACGAGCACTAATTTGGCTAGTGGCCGCTCTGCGGAACCTGCGGTTGTCAGAGCTCATGGAAGCCTTGTCAATCAATCTTCAGACGCGAACGCTTGATGAAGACATCGGACCGATGCATAGTGGGGCCTTGCTGGATGCTTGTGGTAGCCTAGTGACGTACTCGGAAAAGACGGAATTCATTATTCTCTCACACTTCAGCGTCAAGGTAAATTTCACAGATAGGTCCGAAGTGTGATTGATTTTTCTGGTAGGAGTATCTCATGGGCAAGCTCATCCACGCCAAACTGCCACGATATCACGTCAGTTTGGATAATGCACACCTACAGCTCGCACGCTCGTGCATGTGCTATATTTCTATATGCCTGAAGCGTGCCCAGGCACCTACACTTACTGATGTTTCCAATGGCACTAGCGCTAGTACCTCTCACCCTTGCGTCGTACACCATTCCCGATCACACCCGCTCCTCGACTACGTGCTTGATGATGCACTCGATCACTTTCAGCACCTCGGGTCCACACTTAAGACGGCTTTACGTGACGTGGGCGCACTTGCAATGGATATCCACCACCATGCCTGGATATGGGATCACATCTTCACGCCCGCTAGATGGATATCCAGCGGCAACCGACCACATTGGCCAGCGGCAAGGCACGACCTTCTACTCTACATCCTCGTCGTTATTGCTCCAAACTCGTTCATGAGCGCATTCTTTCGTCGTAACCCACTGAGATTCAAAGACGGTGTAAATCCACTAGTTTACGCCGCGTACTTCAATAGGGAGGAGCACGCTCTTACTCTGTTATCACGAGGTGCCAGCTTGAACCAGAGGGGTTGGGAAACTTCCGGATACCGTCAATCCTTTCCGATCGAGATTGCATTCCAGAATCGGCACTATGGCATGATGACCCGCTTCGTCGAGGAAGGGAGCACTATACCTTCATACATATTTACAGATTCATTCTTCCGACGTCGTCGACGCCTCAATGCGCCGGACTCGCGGCGAAGGGTTCCTTCATCTGCTGCGAGGGCGCTGTTGCAGTCCGACCAGCTTGCAGAAAGCATCAGCGATTGTTTAAACGAAGAGGCTGTCTACGCAATTCGAGCTTCAGACCAATTATTGGTTTTTCGGGATACAACTGCAGAAGACCTCGTGGCAATCATACGGAGATTACTTCAGGTTGCAGATGAGTATCTCTCGTCCAACTTGATCAAAGAAGCTTTTCTGCGTTTTACCGTCGCGCAAGGCCATCTGTCAGTGGCACGATATCTTATTAACCTCGACACCCCGTTCCCTTCCGACCTACTCACATCACTCCACCACTATCAAGGAAAATGGAAGTCAGTATCTGTGATCAAGTTTTTAGCGGAATACGGGGCCAACCTTCTCGTGCGTACTAGTGAGGGAGCCTCTGTGCTCCACGTCTTGCTGCGCGATAGGCTCTGTGTCGACGAAAGTGAAATCCTGCAGGCAATAGAATTGCTAGTCAGCTCTGGCTGCGATCCTTTGGAAGCTGACCCCGACGGGAACACTCCTCTGCACACCGTGATCAGATGCGGTCATACATCTGTTGCACGATACCTCCTTACCCTGGGCGCTCCTCTCCCTCCTGACCTTCTTGTCTCACTGGGGGATTTGTCTTCCTGTTGGAGGACGGGGCCTATGATCCGCTTCCTAGTCGAGAATGGAGCCAATGTGATCGCCCGTTCTGACGATGGGAGGTCCACCGTCCATGTCGTGTTGCAGTGCTTCTCCGATGACAATAGTGCTCTGGATGCTATCAAAGTTCTGGTTGATCATGGATGTGATCCCCTCAACGTAGATTCTAGTGGAACCTCTCCTCTTCATATCGCGCTCGAGCAAGGCTACGTCTCTGTCATGAAATACCTCCTCATGTGTGGCGCCCTCCTCCCTCCGAATATACTTGTTTCGTCATGCTTTGGTGGGCTGGGTCGGATGACACTATCTATGATCCACCTTCTGACAGAGAATGGAGCCGACCTTCTCGCACGGACAGACGACGGAGAGTCTGTCCTCTTGGTCATGTTGAAGTGCCGCGATAATACCAAGAGCATACTGGAGATTGTAAAGTTTCTCGTTAATCATGGCTGCGACCCCCACGAAGTTGATTTTTACGGAAAAACTACTCTTCACATCGCGGTGGAGCAAGGACATCTCTCTATTGCTCAATACCTCCTCACACTGGGCGCTCATGTCCCTCTCAATATGCTTGTTGCATTGGACCACGATATATGGCCAGGAAGCTGGGCAACAGCTCCTCTCATCCGTTTCCTGGTCGAAAATGGTGCTGATGTTCTTGCACACTCTGACGACGGGGAGTCTGTCCTACACAACGTGTTGCAGACTTCATACTATACCGCCAACGAGAGTCTTCTGGAGGCGGTGAAAATTCTGGTTGATTGTGGCTGCGATCCCCTGGAAACTAATTCTTATGGAGTCACCCCACTTCACATCGCGATCCAGCGAGGCCACATCGCTGTCACACGATTCCTACTTTCTCAGGCGGTCGTTCCTGTCTGCAGACAAGGTTCGATGATGACTACGCAGTACAATCGCAATCCTAACAAGTCTCGACACGCCCCATATGCAATCCCAGTTGCAAAAACGAGCAATGGTGACGCGCTACTTCACTTTGCATTTCGGTATCCAGGTCTTGACAATGAGGCCTTGGAAATGACCAAACTCCTCGTCGGCTTTGGTTGTGATCCCCTCGAAGCCAATTCGAATGGAAACACCCCTCTGCACCTTGCCATTGAAAATGGCTGTATTTCGACTGCCCACTATCTTCTTACTTTCCAAGCTCCTCTTTCTCCCGATCTGCTCGTCACATTGAACCCTATCACTGCGCATTTAGGCATACCATCCATGATTCCCTTCCTCGTCAAAAACGGGGTCGATGTTCTCGCTTGCACCAGTGAGGGGGCATCCGCCCTCCACATCGTGTTGAAGTGTTCTAGGAATGATATAAGTGCCTTAGAGGCCGCGAAAGCCCTGGTTAACTATGGCTGTGATCCTCTCAAAGCTGATTCGCAAGGAAACGCTCCTCTTCACGTTGCTCTTAATCACGGATATATTTCTGTTGCCCGCTACCTCCTCAGCCTTGGCGCCCATCTCCCTCCAAACTTACTGGTATCGTCGCATTCCTCCATCCAAGCTTGCTTCACAGCACGAGCGCTCCATTTCCTCGTCGAGAACGGAGTCGACGTTTTTGCACGCAATAGTCACGGAAACTCCCTGCTTCACATTGCAGTCCAAGTCACAGACGACGAAAATGAAGCATTGGATGCTGTAAAATTCTTGGTCAGCCATGGCTGTGATCCCTTGGAAGTCAATTCTCGCGGTGAAACACCTCTCATCCTAGCTATTCAACAATCGTACATCTCTGTTGCACGATACCTCATAACACTGGGCGCATCTTTCCCTCCTGATATACTCATCGCATCAACCCAGACCCGCTGGCGGGTTGGGCGTACAAAATTTATCCGGTTTCTGGTGGACAATGGAGCCAACCCACTCGTGCACAATAATGACAGAGACACTGTGCTCCACATCGAGCTGAAATCTTTCAACAGCGACGAGAACCAAGCACTGGGTGTGACGCAACTCATGATCAGCTATAGCTGTGATCACATTGCCGCCAACTGTCATGGTGTCACTCCTTGCCAGATTGCGATTGAATTCGGCTTCGTTTCTGTCGTACGATATCTCCTCGCCCTTGGCGCATCTGTCCCGCCGGACATACTCCTCACGGCAGACGCCGGAATGTGGGCTCGGAACGAGAATGCAGTGAACATGGTCCGATTTCTGGCGGAGAACGGCATAATCAATGTTCTTGCCCACAACGATGATGGGGACTCTCTACTTCACCTCATGTTGAACAACATGAACTGGTACGATGACGATAAGGCGCTAAGGACGGTGAAACTCCTGATCAGCTACGGCTGTGATCCCCTCGAAACCAATCATTATGGAGTTACCCCTCTACAGATCACTATTTTTCGGGATTACGCCGCCGCCGCAAGACATCTCCTTGCTCTTGGCGCTCATTTCCCTCCTGACCTCCTGATAACCTTGGATCGTGGGGAATGGATTCTCGCGGCTGACAGAATTCGCTTCATGGTCGAGAACGGGGTTGATGCCCTCGCACGGAGTAGTGATGGCGATTCTGCGTTTCATATCGTGTTGGAGTCCACTCACTTTGACGATACGGCAATACAAGCTGTAAAACTCCTGGTAGAATATGGCTGCAACCCCTTGGAAGCCAATTCGCATGGAAACACCCCCTTTCACGTTGCAGTTCAGCGAAATCACCTTTGTGTTGTTCAATACCTCCTCACCCTTGGCGCTTCCGTCCCTTCCGACCTTCTTGCCATGTTTGATGAGCAACGCCCGCAACACTGGTGTTCAGCGTCCATGATCCGCGTCCTGGTCGAACATGGAGTCGATATTCTTGCGCGCACCGGTATCGGGAACTCTGTTCTCCACGCCGCGTTGCGATGCTTCAATGATGACGATAGCATCCTAGAGGCCACGAAATTTTTCGTTGGATATGGCTGTGACCCTCTCGAAGCCGATTCTCGTGGTCACACTCCTTTGCAAATCGCTGTCGAGCGGGGACACTTGGCCACTGCACGGCATCTCCTTACCCTCGGTGCTACTGTCCCTCCCGAACTCCTTGTCATGATGAATGGGGACAGCCTATACTGGGGCACAGAAGACATGACTCGCTTCCTGGTCGAACATGGCGCTCATGTTTTCGCACTCGCGCCAGACGGGGATTCAACCATCCACGCTGCACTCCGATGCGCCAACAATGATGACGACGTTTTGACGGCCGTGAAGCTCTTGGTCAGCTATGGCTGTGATCCACTGAAAGCCGACTCTCGCGGAGAGACGCCCCTCCATATCGCCGCTCGCTGCGCCAAAGAAGCCATCGTGCAGTATCTCATCGAACAAGGAGCGGGCGTCGCGACAAAAGCAGCCAACGGTGATACTGCGCTGCATTTCGCCACAGGTGCCGTGTATCCACACCACATGAACCGGCATCCAGACCTCGAGATTACTCTTCGAGTAGTCAAGCTTTTGATGAGGCGTGGCTGTGAACCCGGGCTGCCCAACGAGACCGGGAAAACGCCGCTCCACAACGCGGTGCATCTAGGGCGTGTCAAAATTACGCAGTATCTTCTCATCCAGAACATCTCGCCCCCTACCGACATTCTACTCACCGCGATCAATAGCGACGACAACTCGGCACGTCGTCTTCGTATCGTCAAGACCCTCGTGACCGCCGGCTGCGATACTCAGACTCCCGATTCAGGAGGCGTCACACCGCTCCAAGCCGCAATTGTGAAGGGCAGAGTCGACGTGGTGGAGTACCTGCTGGACGTGGTCTCAGCGAATGATTGCCCGCTTGAGAACCTGTTCTCAATGACAGAACTCGCGCCAGTGTCGGTCCGAAGTGAGATGAGGCGATTGGTATCCCGATCGTCGCATCATATGGCTGGACGTTCGTGAGCCTTTAGTATGACTTCTGGTAGGTGTGCATCTTCATACTGTTTCGCTTCTGACACTGAAGGTTAGAGGTAGGACAGTGTATATGAGGTCGGGAATTTAAGCGGCTTTTTTGTTCTTTTCATTCCTCTTGCGAGCGCGGCGTCAGCCGTATTATGTACCGATATGTTAGCCCATGTCCTCGTTTTGACAGTACAGGACCTTACACTGGTTGCACTCGTATGAAAAAGTGGGAGCATGGGCTTGCACCATCATGAAGATGGGCACTAGTTCACCGTCATCATCAACACCAGGTCTGAGTGGTCGTCTTTAATACTCCTTGTCGTCAGACTCGGGTCGTGGAGGCGTTACTAAATGAAGCGGTGTGGTAAGAACTTGGTGATAAAATTGCTGTGCACACCAGTCGCATCCTACATCCTACATTACCTGCTTGGGACCAAAATAAGAACAAACAAGGTTTCTTTGGATTTCTAGGAATCCGATAGCAACGATTAGCATCACCGTGACTGTCCCATCCG
>JBBPTY010000819.1:307-13314 GCA_038094335.1 Tylopilus aff. striatulus | reverse complement strand
AACGTCGTAATGTCTGCGAGGGCTTAGCCGGGTGCAGGAAATAATTCGCTCAATTTTGCGTACCCATAGAATAAGATGCGAGCCTTGGGGTATCTGCCTTGCGTGCCATGAAACGTCGATAAGACCAATGGAACTCCATGCCCTTCCGTAGGCAGCTGTTATTTGAAGGCCAAGACTCAATCACTAGTTGTTGTGCAGAAACTTTGCTTTGCCTCACCAGTGTTGACTCGGCGCCAAGTTGGTGAAGACACTTCTTCAACCAGATAGCCGCTTGGCGACAGTCTTCGAGATGAAGGGGATCAGAGCTGACACTTGGGATGGAAACGAAGATCGACAACGCATAACTCATGATATCTGTGTGCTGATCCTGAGTCATACGAACCGTCAGATAGAGGTCCGCGTACCATGTCCATCGTCTTCTGCTTCAGGAAGACTATTCTCTGAAAGTGAGGTCACTCTTGCAGGTGTATGAATGTCCCAAAACTACGTGAAATGTAGTGTACCGACAGAGTGCAAGGCCAGGGCCTCACCTTGACAAAGCCGTCATTGGCACCCGAGATCAGCACGAATGCGTTTGACTCTGCCGAATATGCTATAATGGATGACAGTACGATTCCTTCGTGCGCGCTCCACGACGTAACACTGTTGAACGTAGAGGACCATCGCTTAAAATGACCAGGTCTAAGTATTCTGAAGCCAAGATCCTTCAGAGCACTTACTTGTATCTGACCATTGGCAGAGCAAGTGTAAAGCTCGGAATGTAAGATGGACAATGACAGTATGTCGACATTCTGGGAGGCATGTTGACCCTTTTTGAATACATGTCAAGAATGGTTCGACAGACCTCTTGAACTATGATCGTCCGGATCAGTGTCTTGGTCTCGAGATCGAACACTTCGACATATCCTTCCTGGCACCCCGCAAATATAGTGCTCCCTTTCACTGCGAGCGACAAGACTGCACCATGATTGCATTCGAATGTATGATTGAGCACTGGCCCAGAGGAGGTGCACGTCCATATCTAGTGAAAAGTGGGCAATATGTATCCCTCCGAGAAAATCTGACTTGCCTTGACAGTCTCGTCACCACTACCGGTTAGGAGTTGATAATTTGCGTCGGGTTTCAACGGGGTATCACCAGGACCTGTTCTCTGCGATGGCATCATTGTCATACAATAAACATAACCAAAGTGTGCAGAGTCGAGAACGTTTGAAGCAAGAATCTCAATGATATTTGTGTTCAATTGCAGAGGAAGAGAATGGCTAAGGTTGTTTGCAAGAAGGTCGGCAGGTTTGTGTGTGTACTGAGGATAACTGTCAAAGAATTTGTGAATCTTCCGTGAGGGGGTGGATGAGCCAGAGGTGGCCTGTTCAAGGGTCGAATGACCAGGGGAATGTTCTCCAAAGTTGAACCACTGTATAGAAGTATTCTGGCAGCCAATGTAGACTGTTTGCAGAATGGGGTTCCAGGCCAGAGAGAAAAGATCGCCTGCCCCGGTCTCCAAATAGGGAAGGAGAACATGGATTGCGCTGAACGACTCCGTTGACCATATCTGATCCGAGTAAGAAGACCAATCAGGGTAGAAACATTTCACGTACTCTAACGGTGCTATCACCTATGCAATGTCAGAAACTCAACGTGAGAGAAGCACACGATACCCACCCGAAGCACTGAATAACCACTGCTTGTCTTTCGCGAGCTCCAGCGCAAGTATGCTCCCCGTGTGACCACGCAGACTAGTCTTGAGCGTGTAAGTTTGCTTATCCCATACCTACTCGTGCTTGAGAGGACGGCGAGACGACGACATGTAAATATAGACTGACCGAGATGTGTTCGCATTGTCCACCAACAAAGATGTGCTGAGCATCAGCCATCAGACTGAGAACAGAGAGATTCTCATCGCGCAACGAATGTAGCAGTCGAGGAGCAGAGAGAGATGGGGCAGGTTTGCTGACGGAGACTTCGGAGTTGGACATGAGCAACGTGGTCCCATGCGATGGAAAATTCACTCACGCGGGGGTGCCTTTACGTTCATCGCGCGACTGCGCTTCGAGCAAGGGGATCCACCCGTGTCCCGTGTAGATCCGCGCTATCGATGACGCCCAGGCGGAGCCTACTGATCAGTATTCAAGTCACGCGAGCCTGAGGCGGAAGTAAAGATCCGCGCCAGTGACGACGGCGTGTAGCCAAGGACGAATCTGTTGCAAACCACCACGACTCAGCTCCGCTACATCGAATGGCGTCAGAAATGGCGAGAGTGGCGAAAGATAAAGTGAGCGACGAACAACAAGGTCGGTCTCTGGTTGACATGCCGGGGACAGGGAAATACAGCGTTCAAGGCTGGCGACTATCCCACCGCAATCGGTCACTACACCGACGCCATCCTCGCCGACGGCAATGACCACACCTTCTTTCTCAACCGGGCAGCGGCCTACTTGAAGCTCGGCAAGTACGCGCACAAATCCCCCTGTATCACGCTGCTTCATGGAACTCAATTATAACGCAGGTCTCAAGACGCAGAGCGGGATTGCAGCAAGGTTTTGGCATTGAACTCCAATAATGTAAAAGCGCTTTTCAGAAGGGCCCAGGCGCGGAGAGCTCTCGACAACCTGGACGGCGCACAGGCAGGTATGGAGCAAAGACAAATCAAGTTCAGCGATTGCTTATCCGTTTGCAGATCTGGACAAGGCCATCGCACTAGAGCCCGCGAACGACAGCGTGAAAAACGAAATACTCGACCTTCAGATGTCACAACAACGAAAGCTCAAGCAGCATTCCAAGAACGTTGTAAGCTTTTACCCTAGTAGCGAGGATGGATGCTGGTAAAAATCATGTCATCACTCGCAGGCTGTTGACATATCCGGGACTGCCACTCCGAAACGACGCCGAGTTCCAATTGAAATTGTTGAAGGTGATACGCATTCACAGCATGACACGCAGACGGACGCACTCTCAGAGAACAAAGGCGGAAATCTGCTTCAGCCGGTTTCCTCGCGGTCATTGAAGCAGGAAAGCAAAGCAGCCGCACTACCGGCTTCTCAGTCTAAATCGCAGACGTTTATGGACGCCAAACAAGCACGCGAAGAATCCAAGTCAGCCAGAGTATCCGGTGGGATAGTTCGTCACACAGGAAACCACACCCTCGTTACGAGGGAATTGTGGGATAATTCTCCTTCGACTGCCCGAGAATCAACCCGACCATCACCGAGCAATGCGGGTACACCACGACCTCAACAGCTACCTCAGGCTACGACTCTCTTACAATTTACCAAATCATGGGAACACTTGCAGACCGATGCAGAGAGATGGGATCTCATCCAGGTCAGTACTCTTGCACAGGAACTTGGCATAGACCTGACTTGTTCCGCCCAGACAATCGCACCCTCTTCCATCCCTGCTCTATTCCAGGTTTCATTAGAACCAGAGCTGCTGAGGTCCATTTTACACACATTCCAGGTGGTTCTCGAGCAGAATCCAACATCGGACACGAGAAACAGTATGCGGGATTACTTGTTGGCGTTCACCAAGGTTCAGAGATTCGCGACGGTCATGCTATTCATGGATAAACAGGAGAGGCGGTTATTGGAGTCGTTGCACGAGAAGGTAGATCCATAGGACTCCTGTAACATGTTCGGTGATGCGAGTAACTCTTCAAGTTCATTGCAAAGATGTTAGCTCGAACGCCATCTCCGAGCGAAGATAGATTGGATCCTAGTCACAACGAACTTGTGGTACATTTGAGGTATTCGGACAGAAGAGGGCGGCCTAAATCGGACTTGCATGGTGATCACACGGTAGTTCGCTCAGTCAGGATGACACTCAGGCTGCCCACGGGTCCCAGACGGCCTAGGCCCACTGGCACAAGTTCAGCCTTGTCCATATTTGCTAGTCATTTAGCATGGTCACTCCGAATCAATCCGACGAGCTCCATGTTAACTTAGGCGGCCCTCAGGCTAACGGCGACATTCCAGCTGTCGCCAATGGCACCCCACCATCATCATCGATCGACCCGGACATCAATAACAAAGCGCCCGAGAGCGGCCAGCCGGTTGGGATTGGCGCGGACGACCGCATCCGGCTCCTCGAGGTGCTCAAAGCAAACCTCGCTAATGCAGGCCTCTATCGACCTGCGGCGGACGGAGCGCATGCGAGTCACAGCGATACGACTGTCCTGTGTGTTTGGTCGACCCTCGACTCTTTGCGTCCCCGCTCTGACCTTTTTCACAGCCGCTTCCTGCGCGCACGCGTATGGCACGTCGACAAGGCCGAGGAGCACTTCGCCCGCACTGAAGCGTGGCGGAAACAACACAGTGTTGATGCCTTGTTCAAGTCGTTCGATGCGGACGAGATAGAGACAACTCGGAGATTTTATCCCCGCTGGACGGGGCGCCGGGACAAGGTACGGTGCTTTGACTTTTCTCTCTTGCATGTTGTTGGTAACGCCCGCGATCGTCTTCTCTCGTGTGTAGCAAGGACTGCCGTTGTACGTCTACCGACTTGCTGCCCTCGACAGTGCGATGCGTCGTGAACTAGATGCAGTGCCGGCGGAGAGGCGGGACCGGCGTATGTACGTGCACTCGATAGAAATTGCGCTCGATCGGCTGATCCCCTGAACCCCAGCATCGTGCTCTACGAGTGCATGATTCGCTTTGTCTTGCCCCTCTGTGACCATCTACCGCATGCGCCAGAGATGTCGCCGGTATCTTCCGTCACAACCATCATCGATTTGGGAGACGTGGCGCTGAGAGATATGTGGTCCCTCCGGAACCACCTCCAACAGGCGTCCATGCTGGCTACTGCAAATTACCCGGAGACACTGCACACCATCGCCATCGTCAACTGTTCGTCATTCTTTCCAACCGTGTGGGGTTGGATCAAGGTACGCTTCTTTGAGACACCACATCTACCCATGATGAACACGGCATGACGTTGAGCATTTGATCAGGGCTGGTTTGACGAGGGTACTCGACGCAAGGTACATGTCCTGGGAAAGGACCCTGGAATTGCGCTTCGCGAACTGATCAATGAGGAAGACTTGCCAGAGTGCTATGGCGGTAAACTGAAGTGGGTCTATGAAGACGAGCCATGCTTGGATGATGATATCCAAAAAGCTATCGGCCAAATGCCGAAGGGCCCTGTCCTTTTCATAGATGGTAGCGTCGCCAAACCATAGCGATGGCTCCGTGGGTTTGGCGAGGGTTTCCGTCAGATACATCTGTAGGATGTAGACTACTTTAGCACCTCATAATCGAGATATACATACCGTTAGTGATGGAAGGTTAACCTCGAAACGTAGAATGTCGAAATTCATTGCATCTACTGGTACTTGCTGATAGTACACTATATTAACGCACGAGGATAACGATATGTGCTTTTGAAAGCCTGCAGGGCAACAAGGATACCTCCTCACTCGAGGCCGTCCTCGGGTTCAGCTATCACACCATCTTCATTCCAGATCTGAAGAAACTGCGAAGATAAGTATCAGTAGTGAAGCCATGCACAAGCATATGTTTGGTTACCGTCGCCTTTTGCACTGCCAGATGCTCTGGGAGTACGAGCGATGCCATGGCAAACGGGACACGGTCCCATGATATCGGAAATTGATGGCGTTTCACAGCAGGCCTGTCTCCAACAGCGCTCTTCTTCCCCGGAACGAATTTACTGCATTTTCTGAAGTACCAACGATAAGTAGATAATTTTGAAGGTGCGCGGGTTCACCTACTCTTCAGATAGACCATACAGCCCCTTCAAATAAGATTTCAGTAGCATGACAATGCAGATTATGATTGATGTCCTCATGACGTCGACATTAAGATTTGATTCCATTAGGGGCTATGGATACAGACAACATACATCAGTGATTGTTAGCGATGCCTGTCGATTCGCTCACCGTTGTGGGGGTACCATTAGGGACGGACTGCTGTTCCGGCTCGTGCAATTGGGCGAGCAGATTTGACGGAGAGATAACTCCTATAAGTTGCATACCCGAAGTGGATAAAATGGACGTGAGGTGCTTGGTGACAGTGAGTACTTCTTCCTGAGTCTTGTAGTCCAGCGTAGCAAAATTCTCAGCTATGTAACGGGAAAAATCGACGTCATCCTAGAGGGGAATGACGAAAATGTTAGCGTATCATGAAAACAGCCTCTTACCTGTGACGACTTCAATGCGGTCGGAATATCGAAAGCTTTGACAAGTGCTTTCAAGAAATCTTGTCGAGGGGTTCTTTTTTCCCGCACCAACGAATACCACCGCTGCAACAGCGCGGTGGGTTCGGGTTGCATGCGATAACCTAGGAAGACTCATGAACATTGTTCATGAAATTTGAACGTGAACTGACCTTGAACATTGTTCGGCGAGATCACTTTCTGGTAATCGAATGACTGCCTCGCGCTAACGATGAAGCGGGCGTTCAGAAGACTCATGTGTTTGCTGTACAAGATCGCGTGCAACCCGCTTGCTCGAATGCTCGTTGCAGCCACAGGACTAGTTTCAAGCGCAACAATGATCGGGAAGGACTGTTTTTCGTTGTCATCGACGACCTGAACCATCAAAGAACAGATCACACACCTGAAGCGGGTGGGCAAGCCCTTGTTTAACGGTGAAGGTTAGAATATCAACAGCGACGGCCTGTATCTGGGGGTTCTGAGAAAGCGCAGCCTCCAAAATGGGCGAAATGTATCGTTGAACGACCGCAGAGCTGACCCTAGGTACAGCGCCGTTCCTCAACACTGCCTCACAGCAGGAATGATAACGCTCTTACCCTGAATCTGCAAACCCTTCGGTATTCCCAACAAGCTCAGCCATATCTACAACACCATCACCCTTGCCTTGACCAACGGCTGGAAGGGCCATGCGTCAATATCAACGAGGTTATGTAACGACCAGCTCACCCTTGCGTTGTTCGACATGCTTCGCAGCTTCGGAAACGAGGAAATCTTGCATGATCCTAAGCAAGCGTCCTCGGCTTTCTTCGTCGGGAGAGCTGAAAATTGCATCCATGATTCCGGCAGACCGCTCCAGCGTCATTAGCGTAGGCTGTGCGCGGAACAAGAAACCTTGAAAAAAAAAGGTTATACAAGGTGATCATAGGTGAAGTTTGGAGAACCCACCTAGACATTGCAAAATCCGTCCCTTGAGACCAACGTCGCTGTATTTGGCATAGAGTGAGAGCAGACTATTATAAATGTGCTCTACAATTGGTCCCTATCGAGGAATGGTAGTCAGCATCCTTGAAAGAGTTCCATAAGCTTGATCTACCTCTGAAACACTGCCTAGGTCTGTCGCGAATTCTTCTCGAAATTAAATCTTTCTCAAAGTGGAATGGATATTGCACCTACCGGGTCGCTCGCCACGAAGCTGGTCAAAGTCGCAATGTTCTCCAAGCAAGGACACAATGAAAATGAGGATAGACAATGTCCGCGTCTCGACGGCAGTCATCGTATTGCCATTACGAGTGATAGCTTGCTGGAGACGAGCTGCAACGTAGATGAAATAAAAGCGGGTGATCCGAGACAAAAAGCTCACCATTGCACGATTTCAATAAAGCAATGAGTCGGTGAAAGTCATGCGTCAGATGCTGTACAGCACCACACATGCATGCGACGCTTTCTTGTAAGCACTTGAGCAAAGATTCAGGTATAATCATCTGGATCTAAGCATTCGACATACCACCACGCCACCGACATTCGACGGTTTGACAATCATGGGCTGCAAAACCGACTGTAGTTCCTGGCCGAACTTGACTGCGGTCTTTGGCATATGGGGGATCGATATCCGGAAAATCCTGAGTAGATAGTCGGTCACAGCCAACTCTTCAAGCTAAAAAGCGACATTAGTGTTACATACAACCAATAAATCCATACTGACGGAAGCAGGATTCTTCAGGTAGGGAAGTAAGGTGAGAGCATTGCTACCGGATAATACAGAGGGATATGCCGTTGCAAACAGGTAGAGCGTTCTGATGCAAGATTGAACTGTCTGAAATGGGCGTCGATCTCAAGCGTTCAATCACCATATTTACTACTCACAAACCCAGGGAGGTCGGAAGCATCGACGAGACCATCGATCAGAGTTTCACATATCTCGGAGTACCTTGCATGCATGAACGGCGCATCAGTAGGGCTCTGACTTGATATAACCTTGTGAAGGAGATCCTCTAAAGGTGATTGCTTGTCTTTGAAATAAGCGGACACGCCCATAAGAACGGACACCTTCAAAAGCAAGGGGGTCTTGTCCTGATTGTTGCTGGACGAGGGTTGTTTTCCCTTGATAGGGGCAACTTGGGTTGGCGTGCTCTGGAACCACAATTCCTCCACGGTCTTGACGGCAAGGTCCTTGACCGTGTCATCTTCGTCCAACATCCGCAAGACGAGCTTCGCGCAAATATCGATGCGACGCCCCAGGTCCTCTGTGACGCTGTAGTATTGTTTGAGTAACTTAATGACACGCTTTCGCACTCCAAGCCCAGTGTCCTGTTGCAAAATTCAGTAAACATCATCAGAGAAAATGGAAAGTGCATACCGCTATACGGTCAGAAATTCTCGAATAATAATCACCCACGACTTCGGGGGACTCGATCATGTATCTGCCAATCAGTTCGACGGCAGCATCCCGGACGGCCGGTGAGGAGTCCAATAGGTGTCCCTCAATGGCCCTTCGTACGTTCGCCTGACGAGGACTCAGATTACATTCATTACATTCAACGTGGGCTCACCGTCGAAAGAATACTGGAGTCGCTTGTCACGATCTGACCAAGAGCACGAAGGGCTTTCGTTCGCATGAACACAGGGGGCGCGTCAAGAGCCATCAACACTACATTAAGTATAGGTCCAAAAGAGCTCTTGAGATTCTGAACCGTGCCAATCTCTTCTGCAAGTAGGTCAACACGAACCGCTTCTTCTTCCGATCTAAGGGACTATAGAATTTGTGACATGCAACGTAAATATCAAAACTCACTCGACATCGAAAACGTCACTGGCGCGAGTAGCCCATACTTCAGTCAGGGCGTTCCGAAGCTTTACACAAATGTTAAGCGTCGTCGTCGATTTTTGCGTGGGTCCACCGTCATGGTCGGAAGATAGAGTGCCACGAAGAACTCGTAGAGCGTTTGCCAGCTCGTAACCCCACAACGCGGCAGTGAGTTCGCGGGCACTCTATTCACAAAAAGGAGTCAGATAGAGCTGTCTTTCGAAGTAATGAGGTAAGTACCTCGTATGCTTGGTCATCGGAGGAACGCTTCAACAGGTGAGTTGCAATTGCTTCATGACGGGATAGAAGCGTTTCAAAATCTTGCGTATTCTCTGTGGACAGAATCTGTAATACTTAAGCAGGAAGCCTAAGGCTCTAGGAGATAAAATACGGACTTCATCCAGCGGAACAAGGGAATGCTTGCCGTTTCGCTGTCGAACCTTGATAGTGCTGGATCGCAGTCGAGCGGCAATGACGCCTAAATGATCTAAAGCTATAGCTTTGGCTGCGTTAGTATCAATATGTACACTCGTCTTGACGTCATCTAGCGAGGCCACCTGGAAAGATCAAAGTTAGAATGACACTATTCTCTATGCCCTAGAAGACATACCATGAATTTACAGAGGACGCTCAAAATTAAACTTGCTGCGGGCCATTCAGGCCAATATAGCACCACTAGGAGGTCGGAAATGAGATTGTCGAGGATCACACGATATTCAGCCTCGTTCGAGTTCTTGGTTATTTTCCCCTTCCCAGATCTTGACACGGGGGATGAAGGCATGCATGTAAACGGAGGAACAAAAACCCACCTCTGCGTCAGGAAGAGGACGATCGTTTTTGCGGCATTGGTGGCGGAGTCTAGACCCGACAGATATAGTTGTATCTCCTAGTTTCATGATCAGGGCGGAAACGCGGCATACAATTTCTACGCACCTCGATGTCTTGCTCGTCGAGGATGACATCCTTGGCCTTTTCCGTGGTGTTATCGGTGTTGCGCAACACACGATTTTGACGAGCTTTTGATATCCTTCGTGCACCTATCCGAACATCGCGAGCCGACGTCTGCACGAGCTGAAGAAGTAAAGCTGACACGGTACGTATCGAGCGGCCATCGCGAAGACTGTACAATCATTGTTATGTTATGATAAGATTGGTCATAAAGAACCGAACCGGAACTGTCCCGCTTTCTTATGACTGTTTGACAGCTTGATGAGTGAGGATAGAATCTCCTCGATGATCCACGATCGTTGTTCTTCGTGGTTTGCAAAGACCTTGAGGGGGAGGGGGGGTTAAGATTGGCGGGACTCCGGTATCAATGATGTACGCACACTTCGGATGATTGAAAGAGCATCCAGGCGAAGACCTCTCATTGCGCTATTCCCCAACGTGCTCAATACAACATTTTCTCGCTTGCCCTTGGAGTCGCCTTCAGCAGATTCGACGACAAAAAATGGTCCTATGGCGATGTAAACTGCCTGGATGATGATTACGTCGGACATGCTAATGCCGTCTGCTGAAAATAGGGAATTGATACGAGGGAGAGCGGCAGCAAGAGCTTGGAAAAGCTCGGTTAATAACCTCCGTAGTTCCCCACAGCCGGAATGTGTGTAGCGAAGCAAGCAATTGAGCTGAGGAGAAACGGCGCCGCTGACACCCGCGCCTTCTACGAAAGGATAGACGACCATCGTGAGCTGATTCTTGACGGTGCTAAGGCAGGTCGTGATCAACTCTTCTGAATAGAGCTGTAACTGGATTGAGCAGTTTAAACAAACCTATGGACTTCAACCACGAACCTGCTTTGTGAGGCCCTCGCCGCTCAGGAGTGACATGCAACATTCCGCAGCAAGAATACTATCTCGTGAAACTTCCAATTGAACGGCCAGTTCTTGTACGTCAGAATCTGTAAGTTGTTGGGGATTGGCATCGCGCACGGCGGAAACGTCGTCCTCTTGAATGTCCATGCCATCTGTGGAAACCTTCTGGCTTTTCTTCGACTTGCTAGGTGATGATGGCGGTGGAGCATGGTAAGTAGAACTACGTAAAGGATCTAACTCCTCCCCTGCCTTTATCGAGCGCTCCAAGATTTTCAGCAGTCTGGATAAAACAGGGGTTCCGATGTCTCCAAGCGTGTTTCGTGACTTTGAGCCAGAGCTAGAATTGACTAGCCCTTCACGCGTTGTGCGTCTGGTACGTTTGGAGGGTCGAGCCAGCTGACTGATATACTTTGTCAATTTCCTTATGATTATCGGTTGGAGATGAGGATGATTGCAGTCAATGGTGAGGGGAGAGAAGTATTCCTTAGGGAGGTCAGCAGGTTCAGTATCAGCTGCGAGGGAATCTTCCGCTTCGAGTATGTCTTCGATTAAAGTGTTGAGCCTTGCGAGGGGAGCTGTCATACAAGCACAAGTTAGCGATAGGCATCTCAGTAGAACTAGCTGAATTACCTCGCTCGTCTCTATCCCCAGTGCGATGAGCAGAGGACATGATATTAGCGTAACCCATTTGCTCTCCGTCGTCGTCAGCGGGTTCGTCTCCAGTGGCCATGTCGCCTGCTTGCGACTTTGACGAGGGTGTTTTCCAAGCAGATGTAGGGACGTTTACGTATGCCAACACTTGGCGCGAAGATTTTGAGGACTTGTGAGAAGGCGTTTCACTCGTGGACCTCAAGGCAGAGGGTGAGTTCGCGGAATTGGCTGTGTGTATGCGCTTCTGCGAAGGTGTTACAAGTTCGTCCGGAGATTTACGTTTTCTAGGCGTGACTGTAGGCGGAGGGACGGTCGGAGGAGGAGACCATTTCGAGGGGAGCGACTCTACTTTAGAAGGAGACTGCTGAGGGGGTTTGGTAGGTGGAGTGGTCTTCGGGTCTAGCAGCTGCGCAGAACGGTTGAGGAAATCCTTGAAGAACGGCCCTGACTCCTCTGGTTTGCAGACACGCGGCTGCGACCTTGCCTGGCTGGGAAAACCCAAGGCGTGTGCAAGCGAGGAGGAAGAGGAATGAGTGCCAAGTGGGGGTGTCGGATAAGCGGAAGTTGGGTTGAAGCGTTGGAGAATGGAGTTGGCTATGGCGGGTGGTTCATAAGAAGAGTGCGGGGCGAGAGCCCAGGACGTAGACGGAGAGAAGTTGTATTGATTTACACTGGTAGACGTGAGTAGAGAACAAGAGGCAGCGAGCAAGAGCGTACGGGGTGCCATAGGAGAGATAGCGTATTGATTCGTCCCGCATGGCTTGCCAATAGGGAGAGTGCTGTGCAGGGGTAGATGGGTCGGAGAGATAGGCAAGTTCGGGAGCATAGTCAGAGAAGGGAGAGCTGGCGGCGGAGTGATAGGAGAAGGCGTTGTACGCCGAGTAGTTTGCGTGCATGTATGTCGGTGGTGGAGCGGGCGTGGAGAGATTGCCGAGGTGTCTGGTCACTGCGAGGGGTCAGCGCATCGCTCGTGCAGTCAGAGAGGGAGATAGTAGTACCATGGGCGGATGGTGTCGCGGATGCGGACGGGTATGCAGCGAACAGCCTGTGTGCTTGATGGACGGCGTCGTGACCATGTGGAGGTGGATGATCCGGGGACGAGTAGGTCCGACGCTGTCCATTCGGATACCATTCAGCTGACTGTCCGCTCATCAAGTCGTCGCGACTCACAGCAACTCAACACGCGCCCTCAAGATTGCCGTGTGACAGATCACGTCACAGTCACACATCAAACGTACTAGTCTTTTGGCGCTTACTACTACGACCCTCCTCGACCTCGGCTTGACGCTTGTGTTTGATCCCTGCGACCCTCATCGCCTCTTTCCGCTTCTCCCTGTCTTTCTCCCCTTTCACCGCCTCCTCTTTTGCAACTTTTTTCCGGTGTACCTCCTTCCTCTCACTTTGCTTCTCTTTCCGTCTTGTGACCTGGTCTTTCCGCAGGGCTCTGATCTGCTGCAGAAGTGCAGCTGCTCGCTTCTCCTCCGGCTCCATTACCACAGCACGCTGCTGCATGTATGTCTTGCGACCCTGCGGTTTCATCGCCCTCGGTTTCGATGCGTACGGTAACGAAGCTT
>JBBPTY010000818.1:0-13322 GCA_038094335.1 Tylopilus aff. striatulus | reverse complement strand
AACTGTCAAACGATGCCTCTGATATTACGGGCATCGCCATCAGGTTTTCGTTGGCTGCCGAGCCACGTCGAAGTATAGGTACAAGCGAACGCCAAGCTGCGGATGCTATCGCAACCGCGATCGAAGCCGTTAATCCATCGAACTCCTTGGTAACGGGAATACTCGGATCTGTGGTCAATACTGCCACAAACGCCACGCCTAACGTCCAGAGGGTGGGGACTACGCATGTATGGACTGTTTTGATGGACAGGATTAACCACTCCAATGAGGTCGTGGCCACTATGATAGAGGTATTTGATTCTCACCGTGTTCAGTTCCCACCCATTTAAATACTGCTCAGATTCGTCCTCATATGTCGCTAGCTTTGTCCGTTTTATCGGCTGCGAACAAGGCCTGTCTTTTTCCTGTAACATCCATAATTGCTTATGTTATCTGACACAGGTGCTCATGAAGCAAGAAGTGCTCGACGACAAGATTACTCGCCTAGCAAGCATGATGAATGACGTATTTGCGTTCGCTCAAGACGTCGATCTTTTGCGAGCAATTAAGGCTCATATCAAGCCTTTTATACTTCTAATCCGACAGGCGGCGGAATGTGGGTACTTCATCATAGAATACGCTAAGGATAAGAACTTCTGTAAGCTATCTCTACTTCCATTATTGTTGTGACTAATGCCCGTTGGGGATTTGGACAGCGATCTCGGATATCGACGCGAGGATTACCGATTATGAGGAGAAGTTCCGCAAACTAAGGACTGCATTCCTGCAAGGTGCTGCAGTGCAGTCAGACATCACCGTCGTACGCATAATGAATGTCGTGGAGGCTGCCGGTATGTCCCTCGATCGATGCAGGGTCAAATGTTCAACTCGTTGCAGCAAAGGCTATTGATCTAAACGACTTGCCGTATGCACCCGGGGCTAGATATGTGCGAGAAAAAGGATGTCTTCCGGGGACTCGTGAGAGCTTCCTGAGAGAAATTTGCGATATCCTGAACAATCCTGACGAGGATGCGCCACGAGTCTGTCTTCTAACTGGTGTCGCTGGATCGGGCAAGTCAGCGGTGGCTCACTCCATTGCTCGACTCTATGACGAACAACAGCGACTTGGCTCGTCGTATTGTTTCTCCAGGACCGACATTGCGCACCGCAACCCCACCAACCTCTTCAGCACCATTTCACGTGATCTATCCGATCTCGATCCGCAGTACAAGTTGGCTCTTTCCCAGGTCTTGAAAGATAGTCGAGCACTGCGTACCTCACAATCTCCGAGCGAGCAACTCGAGAAGCTTATCATCGAGCCTTGCCTGCATCTCCATCCTGTTGGACCCCTACTCGTTGTCGTTGACGCCCTGGACGAGAGTGGTGATAGCCGCAGTCGCGAACACCTTCTTTACGTTATCTCAGAGCGAATCCAGAATAACACTCTTCCCAGCCATCTACGTTTTCTCCTCACTGCTCGGCCCGAAATAGACATCCTCGCAGCACTTCTTCCTGGCCCTCATATCATCCACAAACAAATCGGAGACATTCCCGATGGCGTTGTAGATGAAGATATCAAGAAATTTATCCAGTCAACCTTGGAAGATCGTACCCAACTTGAATCCTTTTGGCCTCACCAGGAGTGGTGTCAACTGCTAGTTCAACGCTCCCAACATCTCTTTCTTTGGGCTTCTACTGCATGCAAGTTCATTCGATATGGTGGCCCAGGGCTCACCTTACGCGAACGTTTTGAGATAATTATACGTCCCGACAACAGTCTTGGTGTCCACCCACTAGACCGACTCTATATGTCTACACTCGAGCAGCTCTTTTACCAGGATTATGCTCGGCGCTGCTTCCTGGATGCAATGGCCACTGTACTTGCCATCTGCGAACCTCTGTCCATCTCGTCCCTTGCCATTCTCTTTGGTGAGGATATTCAAGACGTCCTTCATCTCCTCGGATCATTGCTCGACGGGACGGTTGATGAAAAGAAGCCTGTCCGCTTCCTTCATACCTCATTCCGTGATTTTTTACTTGACGAAACTCGTAGCTCTATTTTCAACGTCCGCGTCCAACCCCAGCATTCTCTGCGCCTTGGTCGAGCATTGCTTGCATGCATGCAATCTCTCGACTTCAACTTGTGTCACCTTAATGACTCTCGAACCCGGAATGCGGCCAGCCCCGGTCTACTAGCTGAAGTGAACAAAGTCATAACCCCCCCTCTCGCCTACTCCTGCCGATATTGGATGCACCACCTGCAACATGCCGTTTGTACTCCAGATCTAATGAAAGATGTTGCCTTATTTTTCAAGAAAAAATTACCCTTCTGGCTTGAAGTCATCAGCCTTCTCTCACTCTCCCTACCCCTATCATCGATCTCATCTGGCCTCGAGACATGCACTCTCCTGAAGAATTGGGCGAAGGTATGATTCATCTTGCAACAAGGGGTGTGAGTGCTGAGGATACTACTAGGACCCAGAAATTGCCACTTTAGCCTCAGAGGCATTCCAATTCATTCAAGTGTTTGCTCCTGTCCTAAGAGAATCCACCCCCCACCTATATCTGTCAGCCATGCCCCAGACCCCAACCAGCTCCCCCCTTTGTGTGCTTTGGCATGAACATCTGCAATGGCATACTTCCACCACTTCAGGGCAACTTACTTCCTGGCCAGCAGAGGTTCATACCCTACAAGGGCACACATCCTGGATCAGCTCAGTTGCTTACTCACCTGATGGCATCAGCATTGCTTCTGGTTCAGAGGACAACACCATTAGGGTTTGGAATGCAACTACTGAACAGTGTATAGCAGGTCCTTTCCAGGGACATACATCTTCAGTCTGGTCCATTGCCTACTCTCCTGATGGCACCTTCATTGTCTCTGGCTCTAGGGACAACACCATTAGGGTTTGGAATGCAACCACTGCAGAGTGTGTGGCTAGCCCATTTCAGGGACACATGTCTTCAGTCTTTTCTGTTGCATATTCTCCTGATGGTGCCTACATTGTCTCTGGCTCAAGGGACAAAACAATTAGGATTTGGGATTCAACCACTGGACAGTGTGTGGCAGGTCCTTTCCAGGGACATACATCATCAGTCTTGTCAGTCACCTATTCTCCTGATGGACACCACATTGTCTCTGGCTCAGATGACAACACCATTCGGGTTTGGAATGCCATTACTGGACAGTGCATGGCAGATCCAATCCAAGGGCACACATCTTCAGTCTTCTCTGTTGCCTCTTCCCCAGATGGCATGTATATTGCCTCTGGCTCAGAGGACAAGACTATCAGAGTTTGGAACATGGCAACAGGACAGCCTTTGACCCCCCCATTCCATGGGCATTCATCTCCAGTCTTGTCTGTTGCCTACTCCCCTGATGGCTATCATATCATCTCTGGCTCAAGGGACAACACCATTAGGATTTGGAATGCAATCACTGGGCAGTGTGTAGGTGGTCCTCTTTTGGGACACATATCTTCAGTTAGGTCTGTTGCCTGCTCTCCAGATGGAAACTACCTTGCTTCTGGCTCAGAGGACAACTCTGTTAGGGTTTGGGCTACAGGTGTGGTTCAACAAGTGGCAAGTGCATTCCAAGGGCATA
The DNA here is from genome assembly GCA_038094335.1 of Tylopilus aff. striatulus. Lineage (NCBI taxonomy): Eukaryota > Fungi > Basidiomycota > Agaricomycetes > Boletales > Boletaceae > Tylopilus > Tylopilus aff. striatulus. The sequence goes on along the minus strand of JBBPTY010000818.1, from coordinate 9,739 downwards.
CTTCTTGGGTCTTCTCCCTTGCTTATTCATCTGATGGGACTTGCATTGCTTCTGGCTCCAAAGACAAAACCATCAGAGTTTGGGATGCAGTCACTGGGCAGCCTATGGCAGCTCCCTTCCAAGGACACACAGCATCAGTTCTATCTGTTGCCTTTGCACCTGACAGTCTCCACCTTGCCTCTGGCTCAGATGACAACACCATTAGAGTTTGGGACACCAAGGGGCTACATGTTCTAGAACCATTCAAGGGACACACTTCTTCAGTCTTCACAGTTGCCTATTCTCCAAGTGGAAATCACATTGCCTCTGGCTCTAGGGACAAGACTATTAGGGTTTGGGAGGCAACCACTGGACAGCTTGTAGGAGTTCCATTTAGGGGGCACACATCTTGGGTCAGCTCTGTTGCTTATTCTCCTGATGGCAAGTACATCATCTCTGGCTCAAGAGACAAGACTATTAGGATCTGGGATGCAAGCACTGGCCAATGCATTGGAAATCCATTTGAAGGGCATACATCTTCAGTCATGTCTGTTGCCTACTCACCCAATGGTGCTCACATCATCTCTGGCTCAGGGGACAATACCATCAGGATTTGGGATGCCAGCACTGGGGAATGCATAGGAGATGCACTTAAAGGACACAGGTCTTCAATCTCTTCAGTCACCTTTTCATGTGATGGTAGGCACATTGTCTCTGGGTCAGATGACAACACTATCAGGGTCTGGGATGCAGCTAGCAGACTGTGTGTGGCAGGTCCATTCCAGGGACATACACATCCAGTTAGTGCTGTTGCTTGCTCACCTGGAGGTGATCATATTGTCACTGGTTCCTATGACTCAACTATCAAAGTATGGAAAGTCCAAGAACTTCTTTCTTCTGTTGCTTTACAGGAAGAGAATGGCTGGATTCAGTCTTCTGATGGATCTTGCTTTGGTTGGATTGCCCCTTGGAATAGGAATCACTTTCATTTGCCCATGCATTCATTCATTATATCACCAGACAGAGTATCACACATTGATGTCAACCAATCTTCACTTGGAGAGTCATGGATTTCCTGCTGGAACTGATTTCCTATGTATAATACTTAGAATTTCACATGCAATGTCCCTTCTTATTCTTCTATTCAGCTTGGTTGTCTACAGAAATGATAGTTTGTACTTGCATCAAATTATTTAATCAAGGTCGAGTTGTGATGAGGCTTATTTGTCAAGTATTACCCAAGACATAGAACCACGGAATAACCTCTCGAGGAAGGGGTCAGTTCAGGATTCTCAACATGATAGTGAGGATGGCTGCCTATGTTTACCTGTACAGGTATAGCATTAATAAATCATGCACGTGCTTCATTTTCGCCAATGTTGACAAACCCAATAAAGATCGCCAGCACCCGGGGATTAGAGACGGACTAAAATGAGACTTGCAAGTACGTGAAGCGAGTTCAGGGCATCGAACAAAGATTGGAGTTATAGACGCACTACTTTACGCGCCACATCGTTGGTATATCCACGACATGAGACGCTCCACCCTTGCTGTAACTTGATACGGCCAAGCCACCCACTGCTTCGAGCTCAGATGAAACAGCGAGGTCGTTATTTTCCTTCCGTTCAACAAAAAGTTGCTCGCTTTCGCCTCCTGGTACAAGCTTCCCAGGTGCTTCTGCAGTACACCACCTGTAAGAGGGCTATTACAAAGTGGTCGTGACGCTATATTCCCCGCATATACACAAAAATGAATCAAACTTACAGAGAACATGTGGTAGGCGACCGAACGAGGCATACACGTTGGCAATGCTAGAAGCCTGGTCCATTTGTCATTCGGCATAATCATCTAAAGTGCAACGCCTTTGTCATTGAGTTTTAATGACAGCACAATGTGGGCATACTTTAGAACGTGTTATTACTTGCTGAGGACATCAGAAGTCCTTCGACTAGTAAAGGTGGGGAGGAGCTTCGCAAAGTACCGCATGATGCCATTACATATGCCGTGGTTCAGCGTGGGAATCACTAGCGCAGCTGCGATGTCGTACCAGCAGTGACTCGGGGAATTGGGCTCTCTGAAACATCTGCATCTTCAATGATCCTGGCAACGTGTCAACGCTAACTGATGACGACCGCCAATGGGCTTGCCTGCTGCATCACCGCCGTGAATCGAACTCGGGACGGACTTCCACCCGGTTCATGATCTCCAGGTAGGCGTCGACTAGGACGCTTGACGCCCCGTGAGGCCGTCAAAGGCAATCTATCGTTGAACACATCCATGACGTATTCCGTGTTCAGAAGCCAGAACCAGCAATACGACGAGTTTGTGTTGTTGGCGATGGCCTGAGTGTTGTGAGCGCAGATATGGATCAAAGTCAAATGGAGAGTTCCGTGTCAAAGTGCTCGAGCTAGCGACTTGATTCGGAGAAGTTTGGCAGAACAGAGCGGCGGGCCATTTTTCCAAGTTGATCTTTTTCGTTACACACGCCTTGGGTATCCGAGTCAGACTCGCAGTCATCTCCATCTTGTGCAACTGAACCGAGCCAGCTTGCTGCGAGGCTCTTCCAAACGCCTTGATCTTCATATGCTCTCGGAGTCGTTTTGGCTCAATCTCCGTATCATCCTCTTCTGCTCCAAGCCCCATGCTTTCTGCAGAAACAGCTCAAGACAGATGGGAGGGTCGTTAGTCGAAAAACCTGCCCCAGGCCATTCCAACTGCCTTTCCGTGTCCAGATTTGGTGGCAAGAAATGTAGTGGCTGTTAGGACTACGCTAGAGGTAAGCGATGGCTATGATGACGACCTAGTAGGTGATTCAAATTGCTAACTTGACGTTTGTATATTTCTGCCCCGGGAACTACCGTAACTCTGCACGGTCATTAACGGCGTTACTGTATTTCGAGCATGAGAGCATTACCGCAGCACGGTACTTTGTGCGGGGCGATCTCCACGGCCGTTGTCCTGTACTGGTACGGAACTTGCCATGCCACTCCGTCACCGCCTAACTCCACCACTCCACCTGCCAAAAAAGATGACGATGACGCGCCCGCACTCTGTACGCGGCCAGGAGGCCCACGAGAGGAGTATCCCCGCGCTGTCAGTGATACCCTCCCAGCGACGAGATAGCAGTTTGCCGTGCCGCCGCTACTCTTGCCCTCCATTACGCGACCCGTCCTCGTAGTGACGGCAGCACCATCGTGCCCTGCCCGGCTTGCCCGCCGCATCGCTTCTCCAACTCGAGGTCAACGAGAGCGATGTGACGCGCACGAGAACGTTCCGATGATCAAGATGTCCCTGTCGCTGCTGTCCCCAAGTTTCTATGGCACTGTTACCGTGAGCACGACCGCGGTCCCTATCGACCGGTGATTTTCATACATGTCCTCCTTAACACTCCTGCTCGGTGTGTGTATGCGTATGTCGAGACAATCTCCCATAGCGTCATGACACCAAATAAGGACCGACTTGGATTTCACTTTCGGGGACTCCTTGAGAGTCTCTGCTAGTCTGCTTGATCGGTTGCCAGTGTACTTGATGCGCTCGAAACACGGTGGGAATGTCAGAACGAATCGCTGAAGCGCGGGACGCACAAAACTAGGACGGCAGGATCCAAAACAATGCTATCTATTATGTCTCTCAACTTACAAGCGACGTTACATATAAGATAGAGTCCGCGTCCGAAATGATGTTAGCGCAAGCATGTGAAAAATTAGTGGTTAATCGATGCGTCGTAGGTCGGCTGAATTGCATGTCTCTCCCTCGCTCACCGGCTCGTCTGATTCTACCTCGTCGTCATCGTCGCCCCCCTCGAATGAAACACACCAAAAGATGTTTCCAACAGGGTCCCCGTCGCTATCCCCGGAACGCGGCTTCTTGCGTTCACAGCAGACGAACCGAACTGGGTGCTTGTCCCAGTACCGGATCAGATCAAAGGAGATACCACCGGGAAGACGCAGCGACAACGTCGGGCTAAATTCAAGATACCCGTAGCAAAAATCCATCGTGACGAGATCCTACAAAACAGCCGGTGGCATTGGTCATCACCGTGGCCACCGTTTTCCAAAAACGACACGAGCACTGACCTTTGGTCCGAGCACGACTTCTTGGCGATGCTGCGCAGTGGAAAAAAAGGACCGGCGTTCACCAGCCGTCCGGAAATTCATGTCACGCTCGGACCCTCTCCAGAGCATGTGTGCTCTCCCTAGGGATCTTTTCAGCGTGTTGTTGACATTATCCCGCAATGACGATTTTGCGGAGCTGTATGACGTATCGGAACCCGAGGAACACGACGTGGCGATGGAAGTACGCGACAGCGAGGGCGGTGTGAGATTGCAGGACCGGGGTTCGTGAATAGAATGTGTCGTAGCCCATAGTTGAGATGTATCGTCAGATATCGATGTTCGTGGGGGGAATGTGGTGATCTCGGGTGATGGTAACTTGTAGATCCGTTCGTGTGCGAAATGAGGCATCGTCGCAATCAAGGGCGAAAGTGCCCATGGTTTTGCAGACAAGAGATCGTGCTCCAACGTGGGGTCAATAAAACTATGTGCATGCACGCACGGCACATCAACGTTGGCGTCGCGCCGATTGAAAATACACACGTACTGCATGAATGTAAGAGCTGCACCTGAACCCCACGGGAGTTTCAGCCTCTTCTCAAAGACGTTTCCGAATAAAATATCATCTGCCGAATACGGTTGCAAGAACCGGCCTGTGAGGATGCAAAGCGTGAGAAGGCTTATCGAGACCGATGCCAACACATGCCTTGAACCTGAATGCTCCAGGTGATCCCTTTCCTGTCCTCCCTCTCGAAATACTCGCTCGTCAACCGTCTCCCCTTTGGATCGACAAAGTTCTTGACAAAGATGGCAATTTTCCCCTCGAAATGCTCTGAAACGATCGGAAACGCCTGACCCGTATTGACAATGTCTGTGATGGGCACCAGATCCTCCGCAGCCGGGCCAGCGAGGACACGCAGGCGGGGCATGGGAACCAGAGAGAGAGCGTGACCGCCGTGGAATGGAAGGGGGTGGTGTTGACGTTATTCGGTAGTGTTTGGGTGATAAGCAAGATTGGGGTGATCGACGGGACCTGCACGTCGATTTTAAGGGGGGATCCAGCCGTGACCAGCTTACCTCCCGACACTAATGGTTACGTTAATATACCCTTTTTGGGTCGGTCCGTCAGCCGAGTTCGCTAGCACGGACGGACTGCGTCGTCCGCGACGGGAACCTTTGATGTGGCCTCATTCGACAGCGGGATGATGGCCAATGCGTTGAGATCACTGCGAACGATCGGTATAAAAATATAACGCAACCTTCACTCGCTCGTAACACACGCCTCCGACTCATCCAATCGGAGCGTTCCGGAACATTCCGTCAGCCTCACCTGGGTCCTGATGATCATCACGCAAATTCCAACTACGCGCGGAACTGTACCTTGGGTATCAAGGAAAGCTCATCATTATAACCCAGCCTAGAGATACAGACGGCAATAAAACACTTGTAAGAACGCTAACCCAATGGCAAACGCGACGTGAGAAAGGTCTGACAAGCATCCCAAGGAAAGAGCCGAACAACATCAGATTTCCCGACGAAAAGCACCCCAAATCGAATTTGGAACCCATTCCTTCCTCGGACCCAGGTCGTTTTACATTCTGCCAATGGCATGCCCCGACGGAGTGCACCCAAAGGCCAGCGATGATCCTCCATCAACTCCCACTCAGCACCCATGTGAACAGCACGAATAGCAGCGTCCAACTCGCGCCTGGCACTCTCGCATTCACCCACGCTGAGCTCGCCAAACTGGTCACCTGCACCGTCGCATACGCTGATCCGCACATCTTGTTCAGCGTCGTCGCAGCAGCGTTGTACGTCTGCTCGAGACTCCCGAGGCTCGTCCCATTGCTGCTGCTCAGTGCCGCGGCATACATTGCCATCAGCCCCGACGTGCATGCATTGCATGCGCTCGGGTTGATCGCCGGGATTTGATTACCGAGGTACAGTTGATAAAGCCAGAAGCTGGACGGGTCGGAATTCGCGACGGCCTCAACGAAACAATACGCATTCGTCGCCTGATCTACTTGGCAGGCAGCATTGCGCATCAGATCGTATGCGTGCAGGGCTATAATACAAAGCGATGGGTCAGGTATGAAAGGGGGCTCTTGAGAAGTATGATAGATACCGTTGAGAGTCTGTACGGCTGTCAATACCTGATTTGTGAGGTCCGTCGTGCACGACGATTGCAGCGTCGAGGCGAACCAGGACATGTTCGCATCACACTGTACTTCTGGGGTGTCCGTATTGCAGGTGCCCCATATATCTGTGTTCATCAAGTTGATGTCATTCTGGGCCTGGTTAGTGAACACAGGGCGTATTAGTCGCATTTCCAGAGAGACAGCCAAAACGAGAAATTCACCATTTCAAACGCGTGAGAAGTGGGGAGCAACAAGGAAAACGGTCGACAAGTGCGAAACGCGTCCGTTTGCGTCATGTTCAAGAAAAAGTCGTAACATGAAGTAGTGGAAAAATTAGCGGCGAGTGTGGTATCAAACGGTTGAGGAAAGGGGGTGGGTAACACTGGATTCGTGGGTACGGTTGGGGTCGTCGTATTGCGTGCTGTGAGACGAATTGGTATAGATTTCTTGACCAAGTGGTGGCTTGTAGTAGTATGTGGCTGGTGGAGGGACCAGTCCCCCATTTTCGTCCATATGGATGTATGATCACTGTCCCAGGAAAAGAGATCAAAGACAGCGGGGTGTACACCAAAGCGGGTGCACGCAGCGAGGAATACGAGGGCGAAAGGGACGGCGACGACAGTCCATCGAAATGAACGGTAAAGTCTTTGTTTCGACAGTGAAGTACGGGTATCTTCAACAGGACGGTACCCCATCTGGATCCCGTCCAAAGCAGGGGTATCCGACTCGCCAGGTGACACTTGACGTATAGGAGGAAGCGGTGAGGGAGGTGGAGTGAACATTTCGAAAAGAGCGTGTTAAAAATGAGCGCAGCACTAAGCAATGAGTGTGTCCGTATCCAGAGCTTGAGGTGGGTATAATTTCAAGAGGACTGCCACAGGCGAGTGCTCAAGGCCGAGACTGTTGAAAAGGTGGATCAGTAAAACAACTGGTGAGAACCGCGTGATGGCCCTTACATGGCTTTGAGGAACAAAGTACAGTGCCTCAGCGTCAAAAAGATTCCTCGGATGTCTATGACCCTGGGGTTGTTCCCATTGGTGATTATATGAACGATGATGTTTTTAGTACCTTATCTCCGCGAAATTGGCCCGAATGCCCTCATCTTCACAGCCGATCGGCAAAGTGGACATGTTTTGCTATGTTGACAGGGTCTGACAACCCGGGATTTATACAAAAGCCTAGGTTGTTCGGGACGATGAAACCAAACTCACCGCTGTAGCTTCTCGGGGACCACATGACAACATTGATATTGATTCATCAATTGTGTCGAGCTGCCAGGAATGAGTCAAGCCTCCGGGACATGGTTTTAATGCGCTGCTTACGGCTCGCGTCAACGTTGATGACAAAATTCGTGGTTGGGCTTGCGTCAGCTGCACTGCCTCCGCCAAAACTGCCACATTTGGCGAGCGCGGCTCTTGGCCGCCTTTATCTAATTTGGTGATGCCAATACATATATATTACAACGCGAGGCGAGACTCGGGCGTTTGAGCTGGACATGCTCGGATTCGCCTCTTCTCTTCTGCCGGACGAGAAACAATACCATCCTTGCCAGATGACTCGCTGGCTGCGTTCACATCGGTTCACCAAGTCCCGGTGCTGAGTAGCCCAGGTTTGCCACGACACCGCCCTACGATGATGCTGCCGGCGTCCGCCGAGGGATGGATATATGGTCCTTCTCTGACGACTTCTTTGGACGCCGTGGTGCATCATTTCTACAAAATGAAAGTCATCTGGCTGCTAGGTGAGTGCCGAGCAAGCTCCCAGATTGCATCAGTCAGAGATTCCAGGCAGGTTAACCCCGGACGATGTGCTTGATGATCTTTGAAACCGTGTGACTACAATAAGCTTCTGGGAGTGCCGTGAGGTATGGTCAAGTTGCTGAGTGTTGGAGTTTCATGTTTGCATGGCGCGCAAATTCGGGTCCTTCTTTCCAGACTGATCTAGACCCTACATTAGGACGCTTCTTACCATTGGCATTGGACTTAAGGTGCAGCAAAGACTGATGGAGAAAATTAAACATCACCGGCAAGTTCCGTCTGTGGTGCGTTTTGTCGCTCTATATCCGTGCTGGAGGCAAGGTGAGAAGTAAGAATACCTTTGACCACAGTATGTTTTCTAAACAAGCACTACTTCTTTATTCCAGGAGCTAGAAAACAGAACCGCCACCTGACCACGAATGCGCTCATCAACGTAATGCCAAGTTGCAGAAGTGTTTTACCTCACCATCGACGATGATATCTGTACCATTAATATACCGTCCCGCGCGACTACACAGCAATACTACCGCACCCGTCAGCTCGACTGGATCACCCATCCTGCCCATTGGATTTCTCGAAGTCCATACACGTCTTGCCTCTTCGAGTCCCGGCCCCTGATTCAAGATCGTGTCCATGTACCCAGGACTAATGCTATTCACACGGATTCCATATCGCGCCCATTCGGCTGCGAGTGAATTCTTGAGCTGCAATAGTGCGCCCTTTGAAACGTTGTAAGCCACCTGTGGTTGTGGGAAGTTGACACTATGTGCAGAGATGGACGCCGTGAACACGATACAGCCACCCGTCTGTTGCTTTACCATCTCACTAGGGGCGACCGACCACGATGTCCGGTGTCAGCCACTCTCACAGAACGGAGAACAAAACACACCTGGCGACGGCCTGTGCACAAAGCCAGCTTCCTGTCGTGTTGATGTCGAGCGTCCTCTTCCATTCGTTGAAAGTCAGCTCGAGTGCGTGCGTGCACGCCACTACGCCCGCGAAACATAACAATATATCGACGCTGCCCAGCTCGACCACGGTCTGCGCTACGGCCTCTTTAACACGCTGCTCATCCCTCACGTCGACGTCCTTGGTGGTGATTTTGACGGAGGGAAAGTCTGCCGTGAGTTCTCGCACCGCGATAGCGGCGTTATCGGGCTGGATGTCCCAGAGTGAGACGCCAAGTACCCCGTGTTCAAGGAGCGCCCGGGCAGCCATCATCCCGAGATTGCCACACCCCCCCGTGACTACCCGGGTGAAAGGGGCATGTGGAAGGGCCGTGCACGAAAAAGCAGATTGTCAATCTGGGTGATCTTTCTCTCGACGAAGGCACAGCGCAACGGACCCCGCCTTTTTATGGGGGATGGTGGCTACTCACCGATGACATTTCCTTTGACTCCGAATCGCCAAGCGGCACGCTCTGTAGCAGTGAGATTCAATGGGGGAGGGGAGAGAGGTCGTGTCAATGGGCTGGGTCCATCGGAAAATAGTATCTGCGGGAGGATACGATCCGTGAGTGTATCCCTTGATGTCGGTGCCGGGGCATGTGTGGGGATGACGTCTAAGGTAAACTTGGAACAGCTGAACTTGAACGACGCAGGTCTATGGTAAGTCAAAGACGGGACTGATGAACGTCTGCTGATAATCACTGCAGTGCCCTTGGTCACATGCATGGTGACAAAACCTTGGACACGGATTGGGCACTGTACCATCTTTTGTCTTGATTTTCTTCGCTGCTTCGGATTCGATGAAGTAGCGCAAGCTAGAGATCTATTACGGATATGGGCCGCTCCTGTGACCATTCGGAACAGTA
>JBBPTY010000817.1:0-13323 GCA_038094335.1 Tylopilus aff. striatulus | reverse complement strand
TTAACGTGACCCACTACCTCCACTCCACGCGTCTCACCTCTAGCAGTGGTTTCGTAACGCTGCTCTGTCACGCTAGCACCGCCTACGCTCCAAACGCCACGGTTCACCCGGTTCCTCACACCCACGACTCAATTGGTTTGCGCGCGCCCGCGCACGTAACGGGCCCAACTTTGCGCGAGCTTGTAAGCGCCACGCCGATTTTTCCCGCACATCCCGACGTCGCCGAAGCGGAACTGCCCGTCAGGTGTCAAGCACGTCGTAAACGCGCCATCCAGACATGTCTGCGTCCCATCCCATGGCCGACTTGCTTTGCTATTCTTTTTTTTTTTCTTTTTGCCTTGTTCTATTTATTGGGCATGCATCTTGAAATATAGACGGCACGACGACGACAACGACGACGACGACAATGCCAGTGGCGTGTGGTGTTCTTTGGGGCGTTGTCACCCTGCTCTGCAGCATCTCGATGGGGTCCCGGTTTTCCACGGTGGACAAGGGAACCGGGATATCGACATAGCACTACGTCATCGTTCCCTTGGTCAATCCCGATGGGTGCTCCGAAAAAAAAAAAAAAAAAGGAAAGAAAAAAAAAGGCGCCCTGCAACCTACGAGACTCTGGGAACGCGGTGCGTCCCTGTCGCAGTGCTGCGCCCCCTCTTGCCCATTCGGAGGTAGGTTGGTGTGTGGTGTTTTTTTTTTGTCTTGGCCATTGCTCAAAGGTGGGTGCACTGCCCGTGGGTATAGCCCGATCCGAAGTCGACGAATACTGACATGGCGCCCACGCGGGCGACGACGTCCAACCCCCCCCTTCCCCCCAGATGGGGCACATGGCACACATGGCCCACCCCCATGGCCGAACAGGCCCGACCTACCCGACCCTTTGGCTCCCACGTGCGGCGTGACGTACCAAAGGCGGGAGGGCCACGCGGGTACCAACCTTTTTTTTTTTTACACAGTTCCTCTTGGCGTCCTGAAAAGAAAAGAAAAAAGGCACGAGATTCACGTGATGAGATATGGGATGCTTATAGTTAGGGATTAGATGGAGTCGCTTATTGATGGCACGGCTTCGTACGGGGATCGTCAGGTTGCGACCCCCTGCCACTGGCAAGCCTCTATGTTGCTTCCATGGGTTATTTTTACTTCCGCTGTTCCGCTGTTCCGTTGTTCCGGTTGACGGGCTTGTTATTGACCGGATCTTCTGGGCAACCATTCGGGTTAAGTGCTTGAACATTGTCATATATGCTCACGCGAGCAACGAGAGAGGCTGTGAAGACCAAAATTGTATACAAATGTCAAGAAAGAGACGAGTAAATCGTATGTGTGGACGGGTCATAATGTCTAGAATGCAGACGAGTCGAAAGTAGTTGCTTGTGTGGTATGACCATATGTATACATGCTGCCTCATCGCTCCCTTGCCACGGCTCTCTCCACTCGGCCGAGACCTGCCCTCAGTACCCCTGTTGTCTTTTCCTCCGTCGTTTCTTCTGCTTTGTCTGGCTCGAGATTCTGCAACCGCATTTCGACCAAGAACTCCTTGTCCCGGATCGACTGCGACCAGCTAGATAGTAAGCCCAACACGGCAACGACGAGGCGAGACAGGCCGACCACGGCAAAAATGCCGGGGTATACGTGCACGACTAGAGTGCGCATTAGGGTGGCACACGCACGCATCAAGAACAGAAACTTACACAGGAATTTACTGCTCAACGGCACGTGCAATAATTCCCGTACAGCGTACACGCCACCCGCTGGAAGGAGAAGCATAGCAAGAAGACACGCAAGCAGAGGGATGATGAGCTCCTTGGTCGCATGACGGAGGTCTGGGTGCGTCCACCCATTGCTCAGCAACTAATGGTCACATGTCGTGTCAGCTAGCAGCGTCGAGTAACAGCCACATCATGGGGACGTACCACGTGCAGCGCATCGTACCGTCGCCTTGGCAGTTGTATCCTCCGACGGAGACGTATTATCATCTTGCAGTACACGAGCCCAAGGGACCACATATCGACCAACCGAATGGTTGGTACCATTGTTGGAGATAGTGTCAACCGTATTGGCAGGACGATATAAAGATCCACTACGAGGCCAAACAGAATTGGAATGAGGACGCCGAAGAAGACGGCCATGTATGCAATCTTGCAAGCCCAAAGAAGACTCTGCTTGGCAAAGTACACTGCGAATTCGGCTCGAGGACCATCTCCTGTCACACGCTGTCGCCTTCTATCCATGCTTTCTGCCGCCTTTGCGATCAGATAGCATGCCCAGATGATATAGAACCCAGCGAGGAAGGAGTAACCATCGTGAACCGGGGAAGAAGAGATCACCGCGAAGAAGTGTCTCCCAACTTGGACCGGAACCGCAACGCAGATCGCCGCGACAACTGCCATGATCATCCAGACAGCCGTAACGAAGGCGATGATCCTCATGCGGAAACGGGGAGGGAAATACACCATGATGTAATCTTCCTTGATATCGCGCTTCGCCTTGATTGCCTCGGTATTCTGCGTTGCCATCAACGCTGCGGCTTTCTCGTTGGCCGGTGTGCCATCTTCAAGGACCTCAGCGGTGGCACGCATGTCTCGGGGGAGCGCGATGTTATCGCTGGCTGGCACCCGACGGAAAGTACCGTCTCGTATGATGGTTACTTCTTCACCATCCCTTGCGGATCTGCGGAAGAAAGCAACCCAAGATTGGTACGCCTTTGACGACTCTTCTTCTCGAGGTCTTCCACCAAACATGTAGGAGGTTAATCGTAGCCTCGCGGCTATAAACTTCCACACGTGAACAGCCACGCGGTACACGACCCTCCGGGGTCGCAAGTAGCGCATCGTGTATGGCAGCACAATCTGCAGAAACAGAAGATCGATCGGGACTTCTGAGAGAGGTTCCCTGGGAATGCTCTATCAGAGTTATGGGCAATAAAAATAGTTCACCACATACCGAGTCTTCCAACGTATCGGGAATATAGATCGGTTCCCAATGAAGAGCAAGATAGCAAGGCTTCCGACACCACAAGCAACGACCATCGCATACATGAACGCACTAATGAGAAGTTTGCGGAATTGAGTAAAGGTAGGTCTGTCCAATATGTCGCGAATGGGATGGAAGTTTTGGTCCTGAGGGTCCTTGATGAACCACATCGCACCAGGACGCATGATGTTTCTGCATCCTCCCAGTAAGACGGCAAATTGATACCTACAAGCGACTCAGTATTCTGGAGGTTAAGGGGCACCATCGACCTACATGAACATAGTGCCCGCAACCCAGTGGTAGAAGGTCGCTGTCAAGGGTGCCTGTGTGAAGAATGCCACCCTCGATTCGAGAGACGCCTCGGGGAATACCCAAATTGTGCACGCATCCAACATGATACCACAACCGAGTGGAAAAATGATGAGTTCGATGATGATGAACATGGCCACCTGTATAACATCAGCATCTCAACCCGACTGACTGCCAAAGATGCGTACCTTGACTACCAAGAGTTGTTGTCGAACAGCATTTCTGACCGCTCTTCCGGCTGTCCTCGCATTCCCAACAGTGAATACGTTTAGGTAGAGTGCCAAAATGATACCGATGACACCATAACCCAATATCACGGCAAACGCACGTTCAGTGCTTCCATGGCCCAAAGTTAAACGGGTCCACGACTCTTGGAAATTATTCGTGAAGAGTCTGACTTCTCGACCAACGTGAGCAAACCGAGGCTCCAGGATCTGTGCGAGGGTTGAATTGCTCTCGAAAAACTCGTTTATCCTTTGTGAGAGGTGGGGTGGACGGTTACGATGAGGGGATTGCAACCATAGCGATGCTACCGCAGATAGCTCCGATCCCTTTGAGGCCTGCAGATATCTGGTGAAAACACGATCACTGGACTGCCAAGTATGGCGTACCATCCATGCAGCGATGTCGGGTGACTGGGGAGACCTTACGGGGGGAGCCAACTTCCCATCGAAGAAGGCCACGAGACTAAACATGTTTGATAATAACAATCCCGATAACTTGTAAAGCCAAGGGACGAGGAAGCGAACAATGAGAAGGGTGAAGAAATCCACAAAGGGATCTGTGACAATGCGCATTCCTCGGACAGGAAGATGGAGAATATACAATGCTCGTTGCGGATCCAGCTAAAACAAGAAAGGTCAGGGAGGAAGGTCGAGGTAAAGGTCGTTGGGACGCACTGATAGGAGCGCAGCCGTTTTTCCAAGCGTGAAAGGGAGCCATACACCAAAACCAATGGCTGTATCCAAAACAAAGACCATTAGAATCACCTATGAGGATGTCAGTGAAGACATCCTAACAGGTATAATGGACTGACATTTTGCACCACGCCAAACAGTGGTCCACGGAGACCGATTGCTGTCATAGAGTTAGTTGCGAAAGGCTACTCGAGGGGCGCGAACCTACCTTCAAGCGCGCCCTCCATATCATCTTCGACACCAGCCTCCAAGTCGTCCGCTGGGTCGTTCAACTGTTCTATCGGGGCGGGCGGCTGCGGTTGCCGGAGTGCTGGTGCCTGGGCATCTTGACGATTCGGGACATTGAACTCCCCGATATCCACGGCTTCTTCCTCCTCATCTTCCTCGTCTTCACGGTCTGCATCCGCGTCCCAGAATATGCGATCCGGTGCGTCCTCGTCGTCTGAGTCATCATCATCCTCGGGTGCTGCCCTCTGTTGCTGTTGCTGTTGCCCCCCACCCTCAGTAGCGGGTTCACCCTCGGCCTCGGGTGTCTGTGTCCCTTCGCGGTCACCATCGGCGTCAATAGAATCCAGCGCCATAGGCTCGGGATCGCGGAAATAGTGCTCAAACTCTTCCATTTCCTCCCTCGTCCTCTTCTTGCTGTCCACCTTCCGGGCAGGTATGCTCGATGCCAATTCGTACACATCTTCCACCCCAAGGGTCTCTGAGGCAGTCAAGTGGTGAAACCCGCTAGAGTCCAGGCTATCTGGCGCAGTGAGAGTACTATTCGAAAGTGACACGTGTGTAAAGCTGAGATCCGAAGAGGGCGGCGATGGCAATGGGGGCGATGACGGTTTGAGGACAGTGTCATCGATAACGGGGGTCGTGGGACTTGGAGATAGCCGAGAGGACGTGTCGGGGACAAACACGATCGATCGACGACGTGGCTCTTCGTCGAGAATCGGGGAGCCTGTCAACATCGCCTCCTGCAATGCAACTAGTGATCGTGCTGGCATTTCGGGAACTGGTTCTCGTATGTCCTCCGAGGACCCACCAGGTGGAAGCCGGAATGTAAACTCAAAAGGAGTAGATTCTATGGGAGTAGAAAAACCCAGACTTGACTTCGAAAGTGAGGATGTTGGGGTAAAAGCCCTGGTGCCAAGAAGGGAGGGGCCAGCCTCAGCAACGGCCCCACTGTCATCGACGTCGCTGTCACCTATTCGTCGGCGCATACGTCTCCGGACGTCAAGTGTGGCTGGCCCAGGTTCCGCGTCAACAACTTCACCTTCTCTTTCTTTTCCTTTACCGTTACTGACCGGTGGTATATCGAAATTTTCCAATGGTGGAAGCACTGGTGGTGGTGCTGCTATGAGAGGTTCAATGCGGAAATTCGGAGGTCGGCGTATGGGTTCGCGAAGGATTTCGAAACGTTCTGGGACCTCAAAACGAGGGTTTGGTGCAACGGGACGGTGGGGACGCCAAAGCCTTGCTCGACGTGCTTCAATATCAGGGTCAAGAGGTGCTTGCCTTGGAGGGGCGAGTAAGCGGACGTTGATATCTTGTTGAATCATGGGCTGTGGATTGGGGATAGGAGGGTCCTGAGGTGGTACACCAGCAACGTCATCTTCTTCAAAGACTCCGGGCCGCGCATTTTGCGATATCCATTCACGAAGGAGGAAAATGGCGACAAAGACGAGGACAATTAAAGAGGCAATGATTTGGCCAGCGAATATGTCAGACGACAAAGTGTGCCAGAATGCCCGAGAGGTGAAGTCAGGCAGAATTGTTGCATTCCTAAAGGATGCGATTGTGTCATTGTGGATGGTCAGGGTTCGAACAAAGCCGACGAGTCGGACGTCCGCGGGCCTCTCACGACCACTGATCCACCATGCGCTAAAGAACTCTTAGCCCCTTTGAGTCATGAACACATTAACAGATACGCACGTTGACTCCCCCATCGTGAAATAAACTCTCCATGTCCATATAGTGATCCAAGGGAGCAATGCCAACCAAACGGTGGCGATTAAAACGGCCCGAATTCCGAAGAGTGTTGCAAAGAAGGCTTGCTGTGCAAGTCGGCGGATGAGTAGTAGAGGTGGTAGTGAGGAAGGCATGTCGGAAGCATACACTGTTTTCAGGGTCAATGATGTACCACACGGACTTTTGGGGTGACTAAACACACCTTTGGTGAATGAGTAGGGATGTTTGCAGACATCGCAAGTTTTCTTCTTGCTATGCGACAACCATGTTGTAAGACTGGTCGATACATGAGAAAAAGGGCAACAGCGAAGAAGACAGAGTTGAGAGCTGACCAGTCCTGATGTATGTAGCGGATGGTTCCAGAGCATTTACAAGGATAAAAGAGAGGCTGGCCAGGTTCTCCCGGTGCGCTGCATATTCTACAAGTGTCTGCGATGGTCGTCAGTACTGCTGAACTGGACGAACGAGATGGTTTTTCTGACCCTGCTCTTCGGCTTCTTGCATGCGGGGGTCCTCGGCGGTGTCCTACTAGACTGACTGCAAGGATGTAGGATCGAAGCAGGTGCTTGACGCGAATGAGACGAGTTCGAGAACGTTAAGTTTGCTGTCGCCTAATCTACCAAGTGAATGGAGAATGGACAGTCTGACGCAGTAGGAAGAAAGAGAAGAATAATGATACAAGTTGGCAGCGGGAGCAATGCTTTCCCTCGGTCACAAACAACCGTAAACATTGACACCACTAGTGACTCGGAGTACACTACAGACCGAGGACGACCCAAATCAAATCACTGATGGCAGCTTGTCCTCGTTCTCAACATATTCCACGTTAGCATCATCAGCCGTTATAAGCTGTTCTACAAATGTCTCTCGTGCGGGGAACAGTACAGACGTGGTGTAGTACACCACACACGACACTGCGAACTAGCGATATGTGAGTATAAATTCATTGAAAGTGTCTTCAACTCACTCCATACAACCACGCGATGTCGAACAAATGGGTCGCGGCTCCTACCTTGATAGCCGGGTTGATCGAATTCACGAGACCTGGGAACGTTGGTATCACAGTGACGAGCATAGCGAGCACAGCTCGCCAGTTCTGGACACGTCAGACCGTGCAACAATATGTGAAAATGCGATACTGACAAATCCCCCTATGTACCTATACCTGCCGTTCGGATCATACATCGCGGGCACGTCCACCTTGCCCTTGTGAACTAGCCAAAACTATAGGAATGCCGCTAGTCAGTCGGCAAGTCATCCCGCCTCTGAAAATAATGCTTACGTCCGTGATCATGATCCCTGCGAATGGCCCCAAGAAGATGGTGTATCCGTTCATGAAACTCAAGAACCCTTGCGCGCTGGTCATCATATAGTTAGTCTAGAGGCCTTTCCGACACGAAAAGCTCACTTGGCCAAGATTTCCCAAGGACACAAAGCCCAGCCTCCAACGATTGCGCAAATAATTTGCCCACGCCTAATATTGATATACTGCGTACATCGTTTACGCTCTGACAGCCAGCGCGGAGCTGGAAATAGCAGCCTACCTTGGGTAATAAAACTGTCATATCATTCCCCGCTCCAAGTGAATTAGCGCTAATGTTCGTTCCAATCGTCGTGAGAGCAAACGCGAAAGAAGCAAAGAAAGCCGCGGCACGGTTATCCCACTTATCAATCAAGAGTAGGGGATCCCAGAGGACTTCTCCATACAGTTGGATGCCTGCACTGGTGACCGCAATGCCAGCAAAACTACAGAGCACAAAGGCAATGGGGATGATCAGAGGTTGCACGTATTGACTATCAACAGTTGCGTGAGTGACACATCGCCGCCAAGCAAGTGAGATTCTTACGCCTTCTCGTCCTTCGCGTAGCGCTGCCGCGACATTCAGTGGGAGCCATAACACCATCGGAGATGAGAGCTCACGGTAAAATCGGGGATGTTGACGGATAAACTGGAATAGATGCCAAGCGCACTGTTCATGGCACTCAACCAGTTCCAAGAGAACTGTGTTCCAGTGATGGTTGCATGCTCAGCGAAAAGTCCACTGGATGGTGGGACTCGGACGAACGCCCATATGACCATCGCTAGCCAAGCTATTGGGACTACTACCCCCTTGATGAGGAACAAGAACCTGATTTTTTGCGGAGACATGAGCATAAAGGGAAATTGGATCACCCAATAGATGAAGTAGCATAGGAGGCCTAAAAAGGGTGAACATGAAGTTGTTGCGCTCATTTCTATCAGTATTACCTGAACTGGTGATACTTGCGTTCGTAGGGAGATAGTTTGGCATCTTTGCGATGGAGGGCCAGATCGCCTTTATCATCTTGAAACAAGGTACATTCTTCAGTAGCAGCGTTCAACATGGCGCACGACCCTACCTGGTACACACATTGCGAACCATTAAACGACTGGGAGGTCGTAAGTTAGACTGGTCGGCATGATAATATGACGCTCCTTGCCTGAATACCGAACCAGAACATCGACAGGATCACGCGACTGAAGACAGTGAAGTAGCTGAACCAGAAACCGAACGACGACCTGTTCAAGACCGGGAACGCAACGTGGAGCCGGGCACCAATAGTCCCGTTCAGCACCATGACCATGGAGATGATGCTATAACCCGCCGCAATGCACGGCAATGCCTGACGCCTGGAAGGCGTGTGAGCGCCATGAGAAGAACGCCAAACGAACCGAGCAAATGTACCACGACAAGCCGATCGCCAGCATGGAGCTGGCCAGTTCCCAAACCGCCAGGTTCGTCGCATCTGACACCCAGTAGCACACCTCGATGGAGCATCAGACCGTCATAGGGCATCAAGCATAGACAAGTACACACGTAGTCCCAGGTCCTAGGATAGCGGGTAAAATCGGCTGATGCGCAAAAACGACACAACTCACTTCCATGTTCTCAGGCGAGGAGGAACCGGATCCATATCCTTATTGCTCCAACCCTGGGCAGCGAACGTTGTCTTCTCGGGTTCGAGTGCCCAGGCCGAAGGCCGAAGAAAGTCCAGCGCAGCTTGTGGAGAGAGGTGCATCCTGTGGTCGCTTCAGTCCGGGTCAGAAGGGTGGGTAAGGTTACGGTGTAATGCCTTTTTGATGCATTGGGATATCTTGGCATTGTTATTCTTGAGTGAGATAAGGGGAGGAGTGAGAACGCCAGGTGCTATCTCAATGCCGGTGTCAATAATATACAGCGTGTGTTCATTAGACAAGGAAAGCTCCAGGTGGTTGTAACGACTCGCGAGACGTAGACATGTGATGATAACGGAAAAAAAGACCGTTTTCCTGAAACTCCTTAGTTCCTGGTTGGCAATACAACCGATACGCAACTTATCACGATACCATTGCCATCAGCCTGGTCATGATCAGTCCGAGATATGTGTTTGCATCGCGGATAGCTCTGTGGCAGCTTGATAGTCTGTAATTGGGCATTTGGGGTAGCACCATGTACAGGGTCGTCGTACATGAATAAGCCCAAGATTAACAGACGGATCACCTCGGGCGGGAGAGCTCCTGATCTATGTCTCTGAACGGGAATGAGGAGATAGAGCCCGCTCACGCTGTCCGTCTGGTTACACATCGAAATTACATAATATTGTACAACTGCTTCAATTTACAAGTAAATCTAAGCCATCACCCGAGAACAGCGTCACGTACGAAAGCCTCATTCTAGGTCCATGTAGTTTTCCGATTCCGTGTCTTGATACTCAAAGTTCTCCTCCTCGCGGACCAACAGATGAGCTTCATAACTACCCTCGTCGCCTTCGATGATGCTCCATCGCTCCGGTCGTGCCACTATATCGTCTGCAAGATGCTGCATGTACGATCTCCCGTCTTCATCGTCAGCGCTGAGGCGGATGTTCCATCCAAGATAGACACGATTGTCGGCATCGTCGCGAGCGACTAAGCCGCGGTGGTGAGTATACTCCACCTCGTATTCATGGAGCATCCCCATGGTGACGCCACGGCGAAGGCAGTTGAGATCGTTCTCCTCCAGCCGGTCAAAAAGGTATTCCTCCTCGTCGACAGGAACACTAGGGGGCTCCCATTGAGGGTATACATAAGGTCCATCGTATGGTTCTTCATCGCTCCCCGTGGTATAGCTGAACACGTCGTCGTACCAGCTAGAGTCTTCATCGACGTCCTCATCAACATCTTCTTCCTCGCCATCTTCATCGTCGCTCGCGCCGTAATCATCAATATCTTCGTCATCTTCGGGGAAGAGGCCCTCCCACGGGTCTGAGTCGTTAGGAGCCTGGTCGCGACCGACCGAGGACCCGGCTTGGGAACCTTTTACTTTCACGATCGCAGCGACGATAGCTTTAATCACGAAGACAGGTATCGGGCGGTGACGTATGTTTGTACGACAGCATGGACAAGTTTTGCGCCGGCGCAACAAGTAATCAGGATCACCGTCATCATACATGCCGTCGTCCGGCGCCTTGCGGAACCATTCTTGAAGGCATGTGACGCATAGAATGTGACCACATGGCGAAAGGCTGTTGCTGTTCAGCGATGAAACAGTAGTGGACGGAGATAGAGGACGCACGCGTATGGCCGATATAGTAAATCCATGCAGATTTGGCATTGTAAATTGCTTTCCACAGTTGAGATGGCCTAAGAAGTTCTCAGTATCTGAGACAGAGTTAAGTGTTGCTAACAAACCTCCTCTGACTTCTTAACTTTGCTTTGTAGTTTAGATAATTGGGATTCGGATTCTTTCAATTTCTAAGCGGAAGGGGTAGAGTCAGGATAAGATAGCGATTCTATAAGCGTCCTCTCACTTGTCTAAGGATATTATCTTGCTGCTTCTGTTCTTCTATCACCTGTACAGTGTGAGCGTTGCGGAGATGCGATCCGTTGAGCTGAAATCACCTTGCTTTGTTTCTTGACAACTTTCTTGCTATCATGAGCCGACTAGAAAATATGAGCCCCATAGACGTTGGTGCAATAAAATATATGCGTACCTTTTTAAGGAAGTCTAGCTCGCGTTTCATTTTAGCCAGCTCGGCGGCAGTAGGAGGACCACTGTATTCAGCATGTGCGTCGATTGTGCCGAGCACATCTCTTCCCGATCCTTCCACATCGGAGGCAGTTCCCTTGGACGGCAACTTGAGAGAATCCCGAGATTTGGATCTCTCCCTCTTGACAGAGGATGCTTGGGACTCTGGCAGACAAGACGTGCTTGCGTGAGGAGCGTTCTCTGCTAGCTGACGATTGTGTGATCGCGGTTTCACCTTAAGCTTTCGTCCACGGTCTGAATTGGCATCGTCGATGGCCACTAGGAAAGATCTCGAGGTCGAGGACGGAAGTGATGGGTTTCCAGGTTTCTTGCGCTTATTCTGGTCGACATAAGAAGCGTCGAAATTACGTGTCAAGTTGGGTGGACGCTGCTCTTGGACGGGTTGAGCGCGGTCGACTGACCTGGATCTGCGTCTTCGCTGGGTAGGTAAAGGCGAAGGACCAGATATGGCCACCGGTTGTCGCCGTTGAGCATTGGTACGACGTGCTCCCCTAGCCGAGGTATTCATTAGGAGGTGGGACACGAGTGACAAGCGCCGATTCTGCGGTTCAGGATACCTTGCGAGGTTTTCTACCGGTCACCACGACGAAACTCGGTGGTTAGGGGAGAGGATTGCAGTCACCGTCCTGGGTGGTGGCGAAGGACGACACCTTTGTTTGCCTAATAAAGGACTGTGACCAAGCGTGACAGTCACGTGACCGGAACTGCACACGGGGTGAACGTCCAGGCAACTTTCAAGGAACCTTTCCCGTCATTATGAGTTCGGGTGGCCCGCAAATTATCGCTTGTTCTGCTATTGCTACGCGCAATCCGCTTTGGACGTAGAGAACCTAGATGAATTATCAATGCAACTCCATCAGACACCTTAAGGTTTCCATCACAGTTCGTTCAACTTGAACGGTTCCAAGGAAGGTGAATGAAGTAGATATGTTGACCAACGTGAGGGGACTTGGACCATGCTGCTCATGCTACATACCTCTAGTTCGATGTTCGCTTGAAGACAAGACGTTCAAAAAACACAAGGTAAGCTGCATTCCGAATCTCATGCCGATTGGAAACTTATCACTGCTTACCAACGTTTTCAGCCCATCTGTTGGTAACTTGCCGAGACCACGGCCTCCTTCTATCATTTGCTTTGTCTACCAGAGACCTGTGGCAGTGGTTTATGAGCTTATAGCCTTCCGATCACGGAACAGCGTTTACACCAGTTGACTCACAGGAGACACCCATCAGCTCTTCGAGGCCGGGGCAGTGATCTCTTTCATCCTTCTATGCTTACGTGCACGTCATGAACGGATGGTCTTGTCTGTACAATATCCTATTCCCCCTGCTGGCGGAACAGGTACGTTTCGTTCATTCTACTGATGGAAATCAAACCATCTGATGCCTCCTATTTTTAGCCATAGCTGGGTGTGCTCAGGTTCCAACAATATACTAGACGTCTCAGAAAGCATGAACCCTTGGTGACCAATCCGTCCAAGTATCAGCTGTTTTTGCATTGTTCTCTGGTCTCTAAGTAAGCCGGTCGTGTCACACATCCGACTTGAATTGCATTCGTTTTCAAGCGTCTGGCGTTGCGAGAGATCCTGTGGTGAATATCGCAAGTATAATGCAAAAAACAACTTACACAGCAAAGGGGCGACTTCGCTCGCACATGATCGATCCAGAGATGCCCTGTGTGGGTGCCTGTAGGATGGTGACATGGTGACAAGCAGGCTAATTCCTACCATCGTCACCAGCCAACCATCGGTGATACCGGAGGCACGCTCCTCGCTTTCGATGGTTGTGCTTCCTTGGATACCGCGATTGGGACCACTGATCGAAGCGCAACAACAAAACCTTCGTCGGCGGTGCAGTCTAAATAAGTATCGATGATCAAGAAGCTGTTCACGGCTCAAGTCTACTCCTCCGCGATCAACGTACCCAACCTATGTCCTTCGCAGCCCAACATAAGAAGGCACAGACGTGATCGTGGCCAAGGCTAGGTATGCTGAACTCCACCTTGCACCGACACACCGCACGCGCTGAGGAACCAGAGCTCACCTTCCAGGCGCCTGCCAGAGATCAACCCGTCGCGCACTTGTCTGCGCAATAGCGCGTGGTCGCCGTGGTCGCTCATCAAGCACAGCTGCATCGCTCAG
>JBBPTY010000816.1:0-13342 GCA_038094335.1 Tylopilus aff. striatulus | reverse complement strand
TGCGTGTTGGATCGCCGGCTACCTCTTGAAGGTATCTGAGGTGTTGTTTAAGTGCATAAAGAGAGGGCACATCACGAGCACCAAGCTCCTTCGCCCAGTTGAGAACAGCCTTCATCTGGGCTTCCGAAAAGGGTAACCTCAGTGAACTGAACAGCAGCGTAGTAATGAATAACTGACAGCGACGTGCTTTAGAAATAATCGTGCACTGATAATAATGTGACACTCACCACCTTGCTCGGCCACAGATAAGTCAGATGGTCAGGAGCTGGCTTTGCTTTCGCTGAATTTGATGAGAAGAAGTAATCATCCCTGTGAGCTGCACATTCTGCAGGTGAGATGGTAGCGCCAGATAGAAAAGAAAGAAGGCCGTACCAGGCAGCTCGATACCGAAGTCTTCTTCTTCGTCGCGCTCGTACAGGGGCGGAGAGTGAGGTTGCACGAATGGTGGAAAGAAAATTGCCGCATTGGATCTCAGGGATTCTTGTATCTCCTCGAATAAGTCCTTGCTGGCACCCAGGGATTGGTAGCGGCTACTTGATACCGCCTCCCAAAGATCGCACAATGGAACTAGGGGCGCATCGGACAGTTCTGGTACATCCAGTGTTGGTGGAACGCCAGGTAGTTGCGGGGTGCAGTTGATCGGATCGCACAACAGGAGTAGGGGTGCATCGGACGGTTCTGATACATCCAGTGTTGGTGGAGCATCAGGTAATTGCAGGGTGCAGTCGATTGGTGGGGGTAGTACAGAGGGATTGTCCATCCTAATGGCTTCAAATGCTTCGAAGGAAGCCGACAAGGAGGTTCAAGCCTGATCACGAGAGATGCTGCAAGATTGGCTGCGGAAACCAGAATCGGTTATCTGGTTCTTTGACTTTATGCGGAGATGGCACTGATGGATATGCGATTGGGAATGAGACTTGATGTGCTTCAATGCGAATTCACGGAAATGGCCATCAATTGTAGGGGGACAAACCAGGCAAAGTATGCTTGAGGCATTGCCTGAGTCCACGTATTGAAAAACTGGAGTACAACCTGTCAGCCGTCTTCATGTAGAGGCATGAATATGTACCTTTTCCATCCACGATGTTTGCCAAGGCGGATTGCTTAGGCATTTGAAGCAGGCTGTCGACGTCCTTAAGAAGTGTTGTGTTCGTGCTGACACTTAGAATTGTGTCGCAGAGCCTGGCTGTAATCATGTGATGCACTGCATGACAGCCTGCAGGCATTCTTTGACCCAGGCTGGCAGTCGTTCAACATTCAAATCCATTCGCAGTTGTGCAATGGCTGCACTTCCCGCATGCCAAGCCATTGTATACCCTAAGGTCGAGTACTCTGACACAGAAACCACCTACTTACAGCCACTGGTCTTCACAATCTGTTTCCCTGGGCCCATGCCAAGACGCCTCATCCAGAACAATATTGTATGTTTTCCATTGTCCTCTGATATAAAATTTCAAACACTGTTTTCGTAGCCCATTGAAATATTGGTTGCATTTCCCAGCCAGTGTCAGGGAATCGCTTTCCCTGAGGTCCGACCCGGTGCTTGGGGCCTCAACGACGACTGTATCAAGAAATCCAAGGTCATGTCCATTGTGAGCATGAGTTCTCTTCTTGTGCTTCCTCCAACCCATCTCACGATATGTTGTCCTGTAACTATGTGTAATCCTATCAGAGCACCAATTCAAGTGACGATATCCCAATCCCGTTGTAGGAGTGGGGAGCTCGCTACGGTTGAAAAGAGAGAGATTGGGAAGTTTTGTTACAGGTCTTCTAGGTCGTACAAGCAAGTCCTGAGCAAGTCCCGAGCCCCTGTCGTCCAGCCGAGCCGGCCGAGTCAACCCAGTCAGGTCGGCCGAGTCTAACCCGACTTTTGGTACGTCTTCTAGAGTTTGAATTGATGATTGGGATATGTTCTTTCAGGCGACGAAGGTGATTTCCATTTGATTTCACTCGGTAGCATAGATCTTGGACTTGGACGCGTCGGCCGATCAAACGCGGTCGCGCGGCCGAGTGACCGAGGTCGCTTAACACGGCCGGTTTACCCCTGGAGACGATCGGGCGCCATCCCATCAGTCTATCCTTGTCAGATTTGACTCGGATCTGTTAACCTTTAGTATTATCTTGACGTCGCAGCGTGGTCCTATGACTTGGGGCCTTGCGACGATTATTTTCATGACATCTTTGACATTTCCAGTCCCGGGTATGCCCAGACTATAAAGTATGTACTCTGGTACTTGAAATACATCTTTCTGCTCCTGCAAAAAGGGGAGAGAAGGTCACCCAGAGCCTCTAGGGAGTCACCAAGGTCGTCCTTAGTCGCTATCTCTTCTAACTTTCATCCGGAAAAGTCACCCAGGTGAAAAGCCCCTATCTTCCGCTATCTTCGCCTGGAGAACCCCAGGGAAGATCTCTTCTTCACTCTGCTGCTGTCCGACACACCTCTTCCCATAACTACCTCCCTAGGACCCCTTTAGGGACGAGGTTTGCCTGCTCCCTTCCTTTCCTTTGTTGATCCTTGACACCAGTCTTGGTCGGCAACCCATTTCTTACCAAGAGTCTTTATTTTTCTTACAACGCCACAGTCAACACTTCCCCCCCTCCTATCCCTATTCCACCTATGGACCACATCCATCTGTCTGGAGCTACGACCCGTGCTACCACCCCTGCCCTGGACTCTCCCATTCCAGAAGCGCCACCAGCCCTGTGGGGTTCTCCCTCTGACTCGGATAATCATTCCGATGAAGAAATCGGTGAAAATGCTCTTTCTTCTCCATGATACTCTCCAGCTGCTCCAATCACTCGTTTACCTTTCAACCCTATCGCCCCAATCCCCGAACTCCCTTCGTCGCCGACTCCTCCTCCCTCCTATCATTCCACTCCCACTACCGACGAACCAATCTTTGACCCTCTCGAAATACGAAGGATGACCATCCAAGGGCTACAAGAATTGGCGGAACACATGGTCCAACAACACGCCTTAAGAATACAGCAGATGTTGGACGACAATGAAGATGTTCCTTACTCAGAATATCTGGATCACCAGCATGCGCTGATGGTTATGGAACCTTCCCCACCATCATCTCCTTTCAGAGAGGACCTCCCTGGGAATTACATCCCTCCTTACCTTACTCGAAGTGACGACATTACTGGAGACGAAGATGAGGATGAACTGGTACGAAGAGGAATTAGAAATTGAAAAGAATGGAATTTTTCATCTTGACAAGGAGCTAATGTTACGTTTCACTTCCTGAGAAGAATACCACCCTATATGGTTACACTTGTTCTTTTCTTTTGTACCACTACACTTGCTCTTGACTTTCCTTTTACGATACTATGTACCATACACAGACATGGTCTGTGCGCCATTCCGTACCCTATAACTAGGGTTCTCCATGTACTTTTATATCTAAGCTAGTTCTACTCAATCCAACCTCAATTGGCTTGATCACTCGCTCGGATCTATTCCAGCAGTCCCTACGCTTCACCTCCAGTCTCTCTGCTACTCGGTCTATACCCAGTAGTTGATCCTCGAAGCTTGAGTCTACGCTCGTACCTATCCGGTCCAAGCATAACAGAAGCCCTAGAACCCACGACAATAGAGGAAGCGTGGAGATGGCCAGATTGGGTGAAGTGGGAAGAGGCGATTAGTGCGGAGCTAAAAAGTCTAGATGACGCACGCACCTGGGATGTAGTCGAACGGCCAACAAACACGAACGTCGTGAGCTGCAAGTGGGTCTTCAAAATAAAGAAGAATGCAGCCAGCGAAGTCAACAAATACAAGGCCCGACTGGTTGTGCGCGGCTTCACACAGCAACATGGAGTCGACTACAACGACACATACGCACCGGTCACACGCCTCGCATCGATCCACCTTATCCTCGCCATCGCAGCTCGTCAAGACTGGGATATCGACGTCTTCAATTTCCACAGCACGTTCCTCAATGGGAAGCTCAACGACAACGAAATCATCTACATGGAGCTACCTCCCGGTTTCGACAAGCGCAGCCACGACCTCATCACCAAACTCCGCGTCACACTCTACAGCTTGAAGCAAGGCACACTCAAGTGGTACCAACGCCTGTCGAAGGAACTGGGGGAGCTAGGGTTCAAGCGGATGGAAGCTGATTGGGAAATATTCATCGTGCTCATCAGCATGCACATCTTGATCCTCGCATCGCATGTTGACGATTGCACCATTACAGGGAGCTTGAAAGAACTCATTAGGGTGTTCAAAGCAGAGATTGGGTCCCATTTCCGTATAATGGATCTCGGGCCCATCAGCTGGCTGCTAGGGATGAAAATCACCCGGAACTGCGTCGCCCATACCATCTCACTCTCACAGCAACCGTACATCGACACAATACTCGCGAAATTCAACCTTGCTGACACAAAACCAGTTTCAGTCCCACTCAACCCCAATGTCCCTCTATCGGAAGCCCAAAGCCCGCGTACCACCAGCAAAATCGCCAAGATGCGGAGTATCCCCTACCGCCAGGCAACCGGGTCACTCATCTACCTTGCTATGGGCACGCGACCAGACATTGCATTCGCGACATCATACGTATGTCAATTTAACGCGAATCCAGGCTGGGCCCACTGGGAGGCTGTCAAACGGATCTACCGATATCTCATCGGCACCAGGGACTGGACTCTCACGTTCAGTACTCAGACTCAAGGTCTCGTCGGGTATGTGGACACAGACGGTGCCTCGCAGGAACACCGTCACGCCATTATGGGGTTCGCGTTCCTCATCGACGGAGGAGCAATCCTCTGGGGCTCGAAGAAACAGGAGCTCATCACCCTGTCCACCACCGAATCAGAGTATGTAGCAGCCACCCACGCTGCAAAGGAAGCCATTTGGCTCCGATGTCTCATCGGTGAAATATTTGGTCCACTCGAGCACCCGACGATCCTCTACGGGGACAACCAGGCAGCTATTGCGCTAACCCAAGATGGTAGTTTCCATGCATGTATGAAACATATTGACATATGCTACCATTTTATCCATTTTTCTGTTGAACAAGGACATATTCATTTTTTCTACTGCCCTACTAACAGTATGGTCGCTGATACACTTACTAAGGCTCTCCCCAGTGGAAAGGCAAAGCATTTCACCTCCGAACTTGGACTACGCCCTTCCGTTTGAGGGGGAGTGTAGGAGTTATATCGAGTACAAACGGCCAGTGGCTATACACATTACATAATCTTGCATCGCACTATAGAGAATGTATTCTCGTCCCTTTTACACCTCAGTGCCAGTCTACCAACTGTTCACTGAGGTGAGTTACCACTCTACTTAGTCTACACCTTTACTTATATCCTGTAGTCCTACTGCGTACTACAGGTAATGCCAAAGTGCCAGTCTACCAACTGTTCACTGAGTCCTACTGCGTACTACATGAAGGATATCTGATGCATAGACCCAGTTAATCACAAGCAATCAGTGGAGACTGAACACACCTGGAGGAAGTCTTGCCATTAATGTTGGAAAATCGAATGCTGGCGAGAACGTAACTTGCGGGTAAGACATGATGGAGCAACAGATGTTATCCACAATAGTGGTGGATAAGGTACAATGCTGTTAGAATACTCTGTAGAGTCACTAAAGAACTAAGCTAAACTATGATGCGATGTACTAGTGCTTATGTAAGCTAAAAGCGTATGTAATTTAATATTAATTAATTATTAGTGGGAATCAAATAGTGATGTTAGCAGCCTGGCCTGAGGCCCTATTGTTGAAGAATGCTCTGTAGTCACTGTTGTATTAGTAGTAAATAAGTACAGACCTGTTAAATACTCTGTAGTCACTAAGGAACTATGAGCAAACTATGGTGCGATGTACTAGTGCTTAGGTAAGCAAAAATGCGTAGGTAATCAAATATTCCAATACTCCCCCTCAAACATGAGAGGCTAAGCTGTTAGCTGAAATGTTTGTGCTGGATTGCATGCAACACAATGAAACGTCTGAAAACTTTGGACGAGCATGACCAGGCAGCATCCCCTTTCTCTCTTCCTCACCTCCACAGGCAGTTTGCTGGCTCCTTGGACATTTATCTCATTCTCCATTGCTTATATTGGAATTGTGTGTCTATCCTTACAGAGAGGATGCCTCTTAGTTCTTGGCCAAACGTCTTCGTTCGGTCACGCGCGGAGTCCGCGAACCATCATTATAGCAAGTAGCCATGCAATGCCTACTGCGATCAAACCAACGGGGCGTGCATGGCATTCGACAATCCGCGTTCCTGTGCGTGGGATAACGACTCGAAAAGCAATCTCACCGACGATGACATCCTCACACCGACACCGGCTTGGCCCGATCTGAAAGCGCTGAATATCAATTTGATGCGAGGCCGACACTTTAACACACCGGGAAGTATCGCGCCCGAAGGACTGGCATGATTTTCTGGAGAGATAGTCGTCACTCGGGTATATCGCGCTCGCCATTGATACGCGAGGCGTTGCTCAACGCCCTCCGTTCTGCCCAAGCCTTGAGCTCGAGGCGTGCCCTGCCGCCCGACTTCTCGAGCGACAACATCGATGCCTCCATAGAAAAGTCTGTGCTGGCCATCGCTGCGTTCTTTACTCGTCTCTCTCTCTCTGGTTCCGAGTCCCCTTTATTGATATCATATTGGCGTGAAAAAAAAAGTATCAGGCACTTATGAGCGTATCCCACCTGTGGAGATGCCCCAGCCCACAGATCGAGAGCGCGATTAGCGAGTGCTTGACTTGTCGTTCATCCGCGAAGTTTTGACCTCCCGCCTGCACGGCGACGATCTACCGTTATGACTTGTACAATTACAAATCGTTCATTCGACAAGCCTGAAGGCCCCAACCATTAGGGATCTGTTGTTTGTGACCGAACCTTGTATACCGATTTTTTTTTTAGTAATATCAATGCGAGAGCGAGATGGCAATACGACAGAGAAATGGGAGAAGAACTACTCGATAAGCCTACCACCACATCACAGTATCTCCACGACGCGCGTACCCACGTCCTTCTCAAAGTTTATCTCCTCAGAGAGGCGTGGAATAATGATATCCCGTTCACGAGCGACGCGGTTGAACTCCGTGTTCGGTTGCTGTTGGAGTAACAGCGCGTGGAATGGCTGTCGCAGACGTGCGATCATGCATAGTGATCGGGTGTAGGCAAGTGTGGAAGGCGCAGGTGGGCCGCACAAGTCACGAATCCACGGGTGCACAAAAATGAGCCTGTGTGGCTCCTCTGGGGAAAGCCAATCTGACGTCCGGATTCTTATGTGACCAATCCCTGGAACTTGTGCGCAGTAGTGAAACTCCTGGCCCTGTCCGAGGTCTTTTATAGTGAGACGCTTGACCGAAAAAATGATACATGGGAGATGAAGTCGGCGACGGGCAAAGCCTGCAGAAGGTAGAGCGACGACGCGCTCGTGGAACGGTAAGACGACTGCCTGGGGTAGCTGGGGCCGTAGAGCCGCGACACGTGTAGCTAGGTCTGCATCCCCGATGGCAGAAAAAGTGCTGGGGAGTTCGCTATACACAGCAAGGGAAGATGGAAGACAGCTGTTGTAGGGCGAAGACTGGCCAGTCCAGGCAAGCACGGTCACGTCTCCTGAACGTGCCACAATCTCTTCTAGTAATTGGCCGAGTGCAGCATATCCTTCTCCGTAGTCCGGCCGGATATCACTCTTGAACATCCCGATGAGCGAGTATGCGACGTCTTCTTCCTTCATGGCATTTCGCTTCGAGGCGAGTCGCAGCTTCTCTCTATTGCTGAGGTCGTCGGGGTTAAAGTTAACGAGGGTGTCGCGGGAGATCTTGACAGCATCTGCGAGCTCTTGCATGATCTTGGGTGAGTCTTTGTGGTTCCGCCGAGGATCGCCAAGATAGGGCTTCCAGTCGCGTGTGTAGAATCGGATGACTTTGGGTGCGAGAAGCTCCTGGGATGTCCATGCCCGCTTCATCCAGACACTATCTGTTAGACCGACGCGATTCGAAGAAGACGCCACATCTGGGAGATGCACGTATGTCGCCGTGGAGACTTCGTACCACCTGTACATCATCTTGAGCGACTGGTTAAGGACCGTGTTGATTGTCTTGTCTATGCAACAGGTATCGCTCCATGCCCAGCGGTAGCCATCCTTGGCTACCTCCTTGCAGAAATCGCGCAGCTTGTTGTTTTGGGGGGAAGAGCCAAGCTTCCAGACCGAGCTGACTTGATGAACATCCTGATACGATGGCTCCTCCAGCCCGATCCATACATGCGAAAGTGTCACATATCGGAAATAATCTTCGATCACAATCTTGATGTATTGACTATCCAAGATTTCCCGGAATTGATGTTCCGACTGGAAGATGCGAGACCGCTCGCGTTCATCACATAGACGCCCAGTATTGAGATCGATAAGCACGAGTGGGCATGCCTTGGAAAACTCAACAACTGCCTCGTCGATGCTCCTCCGCAACTGGGAGGGAGAAATGTATTTCTTGCGTGGCTCTGCTCGACTTTAGCTCTGGTTGTCGTTAGAACAGGTAGAGTAATACTGACGGCATATCTCTTGATCACACGATCGCTCAATGAGAGAGCACATCCGGCTGAACGCATCTAAAGCTGCATTATAATGTTGCAAGCCCAGAAGTGCCACATACGTTTTCTCGTGTCCTCGAGGATTGGAAGGGTCTGCTTTTATCACCTACATCAGTGATGGTCTGTTCAATTTAGGGCTGTTGCGATAGATAAACATCTATACCTCGTCTGAATCACTCAGCGCATCCGCCCATAGCCCCATTTGTGCTCGTTCATTGCTTTTTTTTATAAAGAGACTGGATGGTTTTGACGGTTTCGAGGACAATGCGATGGAATATTGCCCGATGGCTCGTTCAGGATCCTGGGACTTTGCTGCCACATTGCCATTGCTTTCGAGTCGCGTGACGCAGTACTGAACGATGTCTGATGTATAAACCCAGTGAATCGCAAGCAATCAGTGGAGACTGAACATACCTGGATGCCAATCTGCCGTTATCTCCGGCGTCAACATGTCAAGTTCTTTACCAAGGCGTTCGAGCGCAGCATATACGGCTGGTCGAAGCTCTATAACGAGTCTCGCAAAGGACCAGCCAAATATCTTTAAAACAACATCGGTTGGCAGAATGAGGTAGACTCGACACCGGCTTACGAGAGAGATGACCCGCAAGTAGGGGCTATACTGAACTGGGATGACTTTTTGCGCTTGATGGAATAGGTCCAGCGCGTGTCGGTGGTTTCCCGCTCTTAGTGTTACCCGTCCAAATAAGAGTTGCATATGGGCCTGGATGACATCCAGTCATTTCTGTTCCACGTCGGACAGTTTCTGCACTCACTCTAACTACAGCATAGGGCGACCGGTTGGATACTGGTATTTCCGCAGTCAAATGATCCAGATGGGAAAATGCATCACCATGCTTTCCGCAACTAAACAAGATGACAGCCTAGGTACGGAACGTTGGCACCACCAGTGATACATACGACAGCGACATACTTTAATCAATGAGAGAATGTTCTGGTCACTCGAGGGGGCCTCTCGGATGGCCTTGTCGACCAGTCGTATCGCTGATTCAGTGTCACTCGTGCCGAGAAGGGCGATAGCATATGCAATGAGACCAACACTGGATTGTTGTATCTCGAGCGACTAGACCTGATGGTAAGCATGAGCTGTGGCGTAGAGGGGCATGATCACCCTGGTGGCATCCTCGATGGCGGGGATCCATTTTTTGGAACGTGCGCGTACGAGAGAACGGTGAGCGAGAGCGCGAGAGTGGTAACCCGGATTGAAAGGGTGGACAATGTCAGTGTCCAAGAGCTCTTCGACGCGGGCCAGATGGCCTTGTATCCAGGATTTGAGCACTGCAGCACCGATTCGGATCAAAGGTAACTTGGATTCTATCACTGACCGATTAACAAGCGGAGAGCGCCAAAGGATTGAATACTCACAGGAAATGAGAGCACGGGAGGACGCATGTCAGGGTCACCGCATAATATCGCCAAGAGAAAACACTTACCTTGACTGTGAGGTATTCTGCGGAAAGGATATCACCCAGATACCGTATGATGATTTTGCCGTCCTGACCCCCGGTTGCGAGGGCATCATCGTTGGGGGAAAGGGCAGTGGACCAGATGGTGCTTGTATGCTCGATTGTTGTCCCAATTTGCGTCAGGGATGAAATGTCCCAAAACGAGAGAGAGGCATGTGTGACAGTGACTGCGAAATTTTGGTTGTGTGCCAGGATGAGAGAAGAATACTCGCCCGTCCCACGACCGGGAATGGACCAACTGCTGAGCAAGGAACCTGAAGAGGTGTCGAATCGGCGGACCTGAGCTTGTGCGGTGGCAGCGAATATGTGGCCATTATTTGCCCAGGCAAGCCATGAGGAGGTGAAGGGTTTGAATCCGCAGGGGATGTCGAGCAGTCGGATGGCCATGTTCGGCATCGAAGATCCGAATTCCCTTCTCGTAGTTGGCTGTGGCGATGCGATCTCCTTTTGGGGAGAAACGCACGGTCATCACAGAGCCGTCGTGTTCGAGGGGTCCGACGAGTTTTTCGCCGGTGGTGATGCTGAAGATGAACGCGCACTTGGTAGTTGATGCCGCGAATTTGGTCGAGTCCGGAGACACTGAGACAGACCACACCGACGCTCTGGGTTGCTTAATATCATGCACCTCCTCGTGCGTCTTCGCGTCCAATACCCTCACACTCCCTTTCCCATCCCTCCTTGCTATCCATTTCAGCCCACAGACCAACCACCTTCCATCAGGCGACACCGCAGCCGCAACGATCTCCCTTTGCTCCACTTGAATAGGTTTCCCCGCTTCCCTCCCGTCTTCCACTCTCCACCAGCAAAGCGTTCCCTCCCGCCCGCTGCCGAGCACCTGCTTGCCATCATCCGTGAACAGGAGCGAGAGTATGGTGCGTTGAGTTTCGATCACTGTCACTCTTGAGTTACCTAAAAGTCGACACGTTGTCGTCTCAGATGTCCTCTCACCACCCTCGCGCACCTTTGGCATTGACCCCATCCATCGAGAGTACACACCCGAGTAACGGAGGAAACTTGTGTGTGAGGGAGGAAACTTGGTGTGCGGATAACACGTTTCTTCTGAGTAAGCATCTTAACTAATCGTGATATTGATCAGCCTATGCTGGCACAGCCCTGGCAGTTATTCTTCGTGTTTGTGGTATTCTATGGTGCATTCGACGTGAGTTAACCAGCTGAGGACCAAGCATCACATACGTCAACGCTGAACCGCGTAACCATTTCAGCATCCCGATGGTACGGGAAACCACACAAAGGCGAAGAGAACAACATTTTGCTGTACGTTCCCACCTATTCCCTTGAGTTCTAGCACAAAGCCGTCCGTACTATATACTATGCTCGCACACCTCTGGACTCAACACAACGAAACGTCTATTCGCGTGCAAGCTGCCACCACACTCCAACCCGTGCGGTTGAGAGGACCCCTTCGTATACCAACAACCTTCCATACACTCTATATGCCTCCTTTCCGCCCTTTCACCCCACCCAAGTAACCAAATTCCTTCAGTGTTGTCCACCCTCCTCCACATTGCCGTCTCGAAGCATACCCTCGATTCGCCACTAGAATACCACCATTCTCGAATGGATGGGGGAGAAGAATACCAAGCTTAAGGCTAACGCTCGCGGACGTCCTTTGTTTCATTGCAGTCACGTATGTCGCTCAAAATGGCTTCCATCACGATCAACACGAGATTTTGTTCAACTCCCTCCAGCAGAGGGGGAAGTCTCGAACTGCCCTCTCTGCGCAACATTTCCATCCGTACCGTTGATTTCGCCATCCAGGCAGAGGCTGTCCCAGTCGTTGCCACATGCTTAGCCTGTCTCTTGCCTCTCTCCGACCCTCTCGAAACAATTTTGCGACTTTAGCGATGAGAAGCCCACGGGATCAAGAGGTCCACCGTGCTCTCTGGAGAGACGTCCGTTGATAGATCGAGAGTGCGATTAACCGACACCCGTGATTCTCTCTTTAACTGCTCTTTTACTGGCTTGTTGTGTTGATCCATCAAAGACTTTATTCGACTCTCTTACACAAGACCACTCAGGGGCCAGATGGCAGGGTCCCGATCTATTCCTGTCCCGAGGAAATCCTGATGTCGATATGGTGCTCACGAAAAATTGTTGTTGGGGCTCCCAAGTGAGTGAGGCTATGCATGGTGCAGGCATCCTTTAATAAGGACTGTGATTAGATTGAGTGCGAACCGACATATTCAGTCCTTCTTTTGGTGTGATTCACTGTCGACAGACTCGGTAACCATGGTGCGTAGTGATACTTCAATACCATGTGGGTCCGAGCTGTTCGGTAGGCACGATCTGAGCCGGGCAAGACCAAGCCCGGAAAGAAAATGTCGTGGAACCAGATGCGATATCGACCAAAAACTTGAGGTTGGGGGGGCGATAGATCCGTAGTCGATCGATGCGTCGAGGACGTCCATGTGAGGTGAGAGAGGCAAGACAGTGCCCGAGCCACGCCGCGTGCCCGCCGTGGTCGCCGGTATTCGATGTGTATGCCTGGCGTATCCAAGACGGGGTGCGACACGACCCGGCCGGGAGACGCTGTACGAGTTCGTCCCTCTCGCGTCGCCCCCTGAACTCTTCAGCAGATCGAAAGAAAAATCCTGCAAGCGCAGCCATGGGATGCCGACGTCAGTCGTTCCCCGTCCTCGTGGAGTGGGTGTTTGAACAACACGGCTGCGGCCTTCCGAGTCGGCAGATGGTCCCACAAGAATGTCCAAAATGTTGTATGACAACTCTGCAATGCCAAGAAGGTTACGTAGGGACAAATAAGAGAGACATGGTGACTTATCATGACACACGTACAACGTGGCACTAGGTTTACGTAGGCGGTCATTGTGGCCCAAGTTATGGTTGCTGACTACCAAAGTGATCATTATTGGAGACAATAGGCTACTCTTTGGTCATGTGCGTATCGCCTCAAGGTCCACTTTCACGATCGGTGGACCAAGCAAGTCTAAGAGAGTGAATCACGATTCGCCAGGGCCTTACCACTGGGGGCCCATACGCTCAACTTGAAGCAACCACCGTGCTGGCCCGAGCAGAAGTGTGACAATATTCTTGGAGTTTTCGATGAAATTGTGGACGGTAGTGACTCGGACGAGCAAGGTGACTCACTGACGCTGGCCTCTCTCGCTTGGTTGATGCTGCATCATATCGCGTGCATGCAATAAGGTTGTAACTCAGAGGTAGATCCGATAACAATAACGTCTACACTACACTAATACGAGCTGTTCATAGCGATCCATACACAGTGAATAGATAGCCAATAAGTACAATGTCCTTT
>JBBPTY010000815.1:0-13361 GCA_038094335.1 Tylopilus aff. striatulus | reverse complement strand
CACAATGACTCGTTGAACCTAATGGACTCTCCATAGCGAGATTCGCCCGGTCCGGTACTGACAGTGACACTCCCACGGCTGCCGCTGTCCTGGAATCATGTCCCCGAATCCTCTATTCATACCAGAATTATTCCAGTTTATCTTGGACTGGATCGTTACATCAAAAAATACCTTCTGGTCATCTAACGCAGCTGCTCAGGGAGATCGGCGTCGATCGCGACGAACCCTGGTCGCTCTGGCTTGTACATGTCGTACACTGTCAGAACCATCCCTCGACTACCTTTGGCACAGCCTGGAGTCACTCACACCCCTAATTCGAACTTTCTCGTCGACCACAGACCAGAGTGGATCCAATGTAAGCGTTTTTTTCTTGTGTTCTAGATAGAATTAGACATAGGTACGATAATTTAGGCCCCATCCTCTGTTGACGAATGGAGGGTCGTCACTCGTTACTCTCACAGGGTCCACGAACTCCTACTAACTGGTGGGCTCGTTGACGAAACGTTCCTGCAAGTGGCTTCAATTTGCTCTCATTCGGCGCCTATCTTCCCCAACTTGAAGGGGCTGAGGTGGTCACTCAGGTCATACAGCCGAAATCCGAATTTGACTCGTATCATGCGTCAATTGATTCCCGAAACCCTTGTTTCCCTGTCAGTATCACCCGACCCACTTAATCCGCAGGCCGGTCTCCAGTCGTTCCTTCAAAACATCGTTTCCCTTTGTCCAGGGTTGAAGTCCTTCACACTTCGCCATCACGAACACACTCCTGATTTGAGAAAAGTGCCCCAGTCGGATATCCAGCAGCTCTCTCGGGCCATTTGCACGCATGAACATTTGGACTATATCCGTATTTTTATTCCCATCAACGCTACAGCACTGAAACACATCATGTCTTCCCCCCAACTGGTCGAAGTTTCCATACCCCTCTATCCTGGAGCATTGAATTTGGACACCATAAGCCTCGCATCTGCAGATACCCCATTTCGCAATGTCAGGAGACTGACATTGCATGTATGGGATCTTCGATTTCTCTGTAGCCTCCTGCGACCAAATGAACAAAGTTTCGATAAACTCTCTCTTCATCTCCACATCCGACCTCAAGTGAAAGACATCTTCGATATTCTTGCCGCGCTGGCTTCCCCTCAACGCGTATATTCCATCCATACGTTCCATCTCGAATTCTCTCATTCGTGTTTCTTCATTCCCCGGGCTTCGCGAGATCCCAGTATTATCCGACTCGACAATACCATATCTAATTCCGATCGCCTCACATATCGCGTCCTCTACCCTCTCGTGTTCTTGAAGCACCTGCGTGTGCTCGCCATCAGCTTACCCAACTTCACACTCCTCAACGATGACGAGCTAGAAGACTTGACGCGCAACTGGCGCAAGCTCGAGGAACTCTATCTCGATTGCAGCAGTTTCTTCTACCAACCGTCCATGTCGCGCATCACATTGAGGGGGCTTCTGTCTCTCCTCTCGAATTGTCCGCGGCTACGCGGACTTGGCTTACCGCTTGATGCTAGGGAGATACCAGGAGAGACGTGCTTGAACGTGTGCAATACGACCGTCACCCGCATCACGCTTGCGAGTTGCCACGCACCGATCGTCGATCCAGACCATGTCGCAGGATTCTTTGCGAGGCATCTCCCTTCGTTGACGTCGATCCGTCTCGGCCTCATTGACGATCCAAGGATGCCGCACCCGGATTACAAGCTGTTATGGGAGGGGGTCAACAAGCGCCTTAAACTAGCATCGTAATTCCACTCATGACCCAAACGGAATATTGTTGTAAGAATGCTACCGAGATACATTGGACTTAGCTGCATTGTGTCTTTTTGGAACTATATAAGCACTCTGGGTTATAGTCGAGGCCCGCTGTCTCAAAACAATACATGCAAGCGATTCAAACATTCGAGCAAAAGCTCGCTTCGGCGCCTGCGCCCGCGATCGTCCGTATGAAATTGACTACCAAACGGAGGTGAGCATCTCAATGACTTGGATCAACGAAAACGTGATTTCGGTGCATCAGATATAAAAAATAACAGTGATTCCAGAAGAAACCTCGGGGTCGACTCTCCTGATGGAGCGAACCTGTCGTTCCCACCATGAAACCTCCTCAGACCGAGGAGCATTACGGCGTGCAAGTATATGATTGCTCTAAATCTACTTGTAAACCTAATTTACTTGGAACAGCGCTGGCTTCGGCACATTTAAAGCTTGCTCGAACCATCCGGCGACGGCAATAGTTGACTCCACATGCCAAGAAGTAACCGGCTCAACTCGCCTGGTATATGCTGCGGGATCTGGAATAAATTACAATTAGCACACTTGAGATGACCGCGATAACTTGAGGGAGGGACAAACCAAGTGCCCCACCCCTGCGATACGGGTCACCACCTGAAAGCATCGCCCAGAAGCCGGATCCACGATGGCGTCTTGTACCGTCCGAGGTCTACGTCGTGCATTAATTCTCGAATTAGTCTGTTGGAGTACGTATACTTGCATGAAATCGTTCTTGTCGCCAAAGATTATCCCGACAGGCGTCGTTGGGCAAAGCTTGTCCAGCGATTCGATGCCTCTCTGTGGACCCGTCATGTCGCCATACATCGTCTAGGGGAGATCATACACGTCAAATATTCTGGTACACAGGTACTACTCACCGCTTCCTCCTCTCGTGAGCATGCTAAAGTCACTATATCATCCACAGGCTCACTCTCGACTCCTGTGTGCGGCCTTAGTCCGTGTCGCTGTGTAGAAAGGCGCAGTCAGCATTCTGTTCTCACAAGTAAGGTCAGCAGACGAATTACCACGTAGGCGTCCAAGACGCCGACATCCCAACGCGTCCTTTCGCGAAAATAACTCGATGCGCTTTCGCGACTGGGCCATTTATCGCGTCGCTCATGTGCGCCATTGATGAGATTAGTTTGGAGGTCCCGCAACTTGTCGATCCCGTCCGGGCTGAGAAGGGGCTCGATCAAGATCAGGGCGCAGAAAGAAACGGTCGGTACAAGTGTTGGCAAGATCGATCTAGCAGCCATTGAGCAACCGAAACAAGTGTGCCACACATCAGATTGAAACACGAACATAGCCACGCCGCCAAGGGAGTGACCAATCCCGACGAGCTTTTCGCGCTTGAAGTCGACAGGGATCGGAAGGGTGGTGCCACGTAGCAAGAAGCGATGCACTGCTTCAGCGTATTTTTCGCACCCGACTGTAGCAGACGACCGATGCCAATGATCAGCATTTGGAACGACCGGGTGGTCCAGCCCAGCGTGGCGCACTCACAGCTGCGGTAAAATGGTGCGCGCTGAAGTGCGCGATCGTTCAGTGCAGCAGATTCGCCATGATTGGGACATTCGATGACCCATGCACACTTGACCTTTGGCGCATCCCGACGTTTCCGGATATCATCAGAGAGGCACCGTAGAGTAGGCTCCCAAGTTTCCTTGTGAAAGCTGGTAGAGTGTAATACGATCAGCGTGAACGCATCAGCATCTTCCCAGTTCGCCTCGAATTCTGCACGCCAAAACTGTTTGGCAGTAATATAGAGGGGATAATCGGTATCGGGCTCGAGGATGACGTGGCGCTGGAGCATGGTGGTTTAGTAGTGAGCGAAGAAAACACTGCATGGCAGTGGTTCAAAGAAGGATCCCCGTGGGGATAGATGGGAAGCTAAACATGATAGGAGAGGCTGCTATTTACCGCTCACTCTTAGGTCATCTGCTTCCCCTGTAGCAGCTATGCCAAAAGGCTGCGTCCTCAACTGCGGCACTTCTTACCTCTCTCTCCCAACAACGAAAAGTCAGCAGCACCAGAAGTGCTTGACGAGAATGTTGTGACTCACACTCGGGCCGGATGGAGGCCCGCCGGTTATCTTATGGTAAAGCGACATGACCAGACGGTCTCACTAGCAGGCTAGTGAAAGAGAACTTGCTCGACGCTTGCACTTGAAGTCGTCGTTGTCTGTGGGCACAGCTCGAACTCTGAAAATCGAAGAAAATTTATTGTGGTCATCCCAGCGGGATGTGGCAGTGCGTGCGTGTCTCTGCGCGACTTGCCGAAATCCTTTCCCTAGAGACCCAGCCTCAAACACTGAACGTGAACGTTTGAGTCTGGAAATTTGGCATGTTCATGGTGGTTACAACTAATTATCTGCATGACACCTTTTTTCTCATTCGATTTACAACTTATCACCTCTAGGTCTATTGTACAATTCTCAGGTCGGTCACTAGACTTGGGCCTTTTCTGCACTAAACTTGACCTGGGTCCTTCATAGATACTTCTCATGATCACCCAAACCCTGACACTTCACCGCATTAGCGCTCCTCTTGGCTTCCGTAACGATTCTGCAAGCCCTAGGTAGGTCTCGGCAAGTTTGACCTGAGCGATGTACGAACACAAAATCAATGTGCGTTCTCATCCTGAGTGCATCGCAAGCATACCGTATCGCGCGCTGCTGTATACGACGAAAGAACAGTTGCACCGGTTGGTGCAAGCGCATCTCTCGTTTCATTCTGTGCATCCCGTGCGATCTCCGCCATTTGACGCAAGGTCACTGAGAAGGTATCTGAGCCAAACGACACTGCGTGGAACGATACCGCCTTGCTACGGACGCAAAGTAGTTGTATATTAGCCCAACCAAATTCAATCAAGTGCCAAAACGACAACTTTACCCAAGGCGGATGGCTGCCCGGCTGAGAGTTTCCATAACGTCGTCATCGATCCAACACTCCCCATCAGAAAGGAAGATAATGACCGGGGCCCTTTGATGTACCGTATCCCAATTAAGTGGGAAGGAGCAAGCAACAGTTTATTTACCTCTTATCGTCCCAGTTCTCTTCCATGACTGCTTGAGCTTGTTGAATTGCAAGAGTAAAATCTGTCCCACCATTCGCATGGTGAGGTAGGAGAGCTCCCAGCATCTGATCTGGTGAGCTCTCAAAATCATTCAAAATAGGGGTGGAAACAGCCTCATTAAACAAGATCACACTGTATGCATCTCGTCTCGCAGCATTCAAGCTGCCAACCGTTGCTGCACGTGCCGTCCAAAAACCATACAGTGATGAAAGCACAGCACCATAGCGATTGTTTGACCTAGCAGAGATTCGAGCAGTTTCCGGCGTATTGGATAATGGCTTCTGATCACCACTGCTCATCGAGCTGGAACTATTTATGAAGCAGTGATGAGAGAACAGCACTTGCACCAAAATAACTGGAACTTACCGGTCAGCTACAAAGATTCTGTGAATACCAGCAGAGTCAGGTTATAGTGCTACCACGCATCCAGGTACGAACTCACATATGGAAGGCCTCTGCTGGATTGCTGCATGCAAATTGGTGTCCATCACTGGAAACATAACCAGCACCAACGAATGTACTGTTAGGGTCCGACGGCTCATGGAAAAGGGGAAGGGTACAGTAAGAAGGTACAGCTGTACCACCATCCGCAACTGTGTGTTCGGGACCTATCATGGACGTTGATAGGTTTACACACGGATCGAAAGAATTCGCAGACACTCATACCTCTGCACATGGCATCACTACCAACAGGCCCCAAGTGTTAAGTATGAGGAATAGAATCAACCACGAGAAACCTACCATTTTGCAAAGTTAACCTGTTCTTCTCGCGAGTAGGGATCCTTGAAAGCTGTATGGAATGGTTAGGTACTCAATCCGCAAGAGTACATTCGAACGTTACTCACTACTTCGTTTCCAGAAAAGATTGTGCGTGAGCAGATCTTTTGGTTGATCAGGATTTGGGTGTATACTCTTTGCCATCAGGTGCCGAAGTTCCTCGTTTTCAATACACGTATCCTCATCCTTTGCAAGACAATAGTCAATATGGACATGCCGCCCCATTGCAGAGCAGACGAGGTTGCACATCATCGGTGCACCGTCATCATTCGTAGAGAACTTGCGACCTTCAATTTCTACTGGAACATCGTCTGATCCATCCCAGTCGACAGTCCAGCGAGTGCGTGACATGGACCCATGACTCGTCTCATGTTCCCGCTGTGGGTGGCCTTGAAGTAATTAGTACGGATAATAATTATGAGTGAGCAATTCAACTGACCGTAGGGCAGCGTACAAAAGTAGCCGCAGTTTTCGCATCTGAAAATATTATGGTAAGGAAAAAATGCCATCTTTGATATGAGCAAGTGTACCTTTTGTCGCAAAAATGAATAACTGTGTTGTCCAGGCTATGACTATGAGATCCCTCGTGTTGCGTGGCACCAGGTGGGATCAGTTTGCTACATTTGAGGCGTTTCTGGACTATCATTGAAATATGATGTCAGTGCATTGGTGGCACAAGGTGATTTATAACAAACCCTGAGTATACTACCAGGGGGTCAGGGACAGAAGTGACAATAACGCAGGGTGAAATACCTTCGTATACTGGAATGTTTCGTTTCTCCCAGTGAACGTTGCCTCGATAGCATGGGGCGCAGTTTCTATCTCACATATCCCCGGAGCAGTACAGATATCGGGACAAAGGTGCTCTTCCCTATAGTTCACGGATCAAGGATGAGTGTAACTGATTTGAGTTCACACGCACTGGCAGAGATGGATAGCACTAGAGTCGAGCCCATGCATGTGGTCATCATTTGCACACAACCGTTTGCATAACTGGCACTGAACGGAACAGAACCGGGCGACACATTTGTGGAGGGAATGTTCAACGTCACTTTAAATGTATGAGTGCGTTGAAGCAGTGACCAATAAACACTGTACCTGGGGATTCGACACGTCCCAGGGCAGGAATACGAACTTGTGTTATTCAACTGCAGATTGGAGAGACCACATGGCTAGAAATCCATATCACTTCAGAATAGACATGCGGATAAGCAACGGCCAAGGCTCACCATCCCGCAAGCATGAATAGGCGCTGCGCAAAAATGTTCTTCATCAGGATGTTCATTGTTCTGTTCCTCGTGAGTGTCAAGCCGCTGCTGGAGCAAGATCGCATACCTTGACACATACGCCCAGACACCCGTGCCTTCCTGACAATTTGCATGCCTTTCCACACAAATGCTTATTTGGGAGACATCTACCAAACCATGGCGAGTCACTGCAACCTTGGCTTGAAGGAGAGCAATGAACACATACACGTGCTTTCCTGCGTGCCCTGCACTGTTAAGTGAATTAGCGTTTTGGTATCCGGCGTCACTCAAGCGACACATACCTCATCGTGCAACAATGCTCCTTCTGCTCGAGCTCCAAACAAAAGCTGCAGTTATGCACGCAGAGGTGATCGGATTTACAATCGTGAGCGCCGTCGTGAACCCGACTTTTGATGCACTGGAGCTGGCATGTCGCACATGTTGACCCACATAGATGAGCATTGCTCCTCAACTCCACGACCGAACTCTCAAAGTGACGATTGAACTCGTCGATGGAAGCATAATTCCCAACAACTCCACTGGCCGCCTGGAAGCGCGACAAGTTCTGCTCTATCCATGCATGTACATGGGCAATGCGCAGATTCACGATCGACTCGATGTGCTGGCGGAGACCTGTGGCCCATTCATCTTCAGGAACATATTGACGGGATGCATTGCCCTCCCAGGTTAGGCAAAGATCCGCCAGCATGCGCTCGCGCAATGACAGATCACCCCCTCCAATAAAGAGTTCATGGGGTGTGTCTGGTAAGTCGATTAGTGTGTCTGTATCTACATTCTGACCCGATGACGTCAGAATTGTGTTGAGTGTGATACGGGTGGTTTACCTTGAGAGGCTCGTGCTCAGGATGAATCTCCATATACCCAAAGGCAAGTGCATTGGCCAAGTGTGTCGACAGAAACTGTGCACGATGTGATGCCATAGTTCCTAAACGCAACGCTCGTCACTTAATCCAACCTAACAAACGAGTTATATTCTTACGAGACAGAGCACCCCAATCATTTGCCTAAAAACGATCGAGAATGCTAGTGAGTAACATCCAGTCATTCCAAGAAACCATACATGCCTTCAATTTTGCCATCAAGGTCTTCATCAAGTGCAAAAAGGCTCCCGCAGATGGGTGCGTAAGATCTTGCTTATCCAACTCTCGCTTCAACTTGGAAAATAGCGTGTAGAATCCCTTTGTCTCGATGAGGGGCCTACCATTAGAGAATCAATCAAGACAAATATCGTATATGATCTGACCGTATGGGCCTTACCACGGAATAATGTTCAATTGACCGTCGTGAAGTCGAGAAATGAAGTTTGCCTCTCGTTCGTCTTGAACGATCCGTTGAAACTTGAGATAGAATCTGACACCCACGTCCTTCATCAGTGTCTACAACACGGAAAGAAGGCACGACTAACTCTTTGGCGATTTCATCCTTGTCCGAATCGACAACATCCTATAGTCCACAAATAAGACGCGTCTCAGTTCGATTTTGTCGAGTTATGAACAGTGCCCAGCGTACCTTGATAATGATGACCAGCGTCGACCTAAACAATGACGGATTTGCTGTTGGATCAAACACCGTAGAACTTGACTGGAACGACTGGAAGAGGCCAGTGATG
This sequence comes from Tylopilus aff. striatulus, assembly GCA_038094335.1. Taxonomy (NCBI): domain Eukaryota; kingdom Fungi; phylum Basidiomycota; class Agaricomycetes; order Boletales; family Boletaceae; genus Tylopilus; species Tylopilus aff. striatulus. Next base: position 4,847 of record JBBPTY010000815.1, on the reverse strand, counting down.
TCTCTACCGAGCGCAAAATGATGACGAAATAGGACCTGCGGAGTATGGTAATTCAACATGCTTACTTAAGCACAATTCACGACTTACCAGATTGGAAATGGCAGCGTTGAATAAAACTAGGAACATGTCTTCTTGTGCCGACCTTTCGATGCTGTGTACGCCTGTGAAGCAGGGTAATCCGGTAAACGTGAAGTACAATGAGTTGCATGTAAACTACTGACCTTCGAAGTCGAGCGCAACAATTAAAGCATCCTTGGTGGGTGTTACCGACATCCATACCCCCTCCGTCGTTCTCATCGCTGATCCAGCAAATGATGTGTCGACGAAATGATTTAATGCGAAACTCTTCCCAACAGATTGCTCCCCCATCGAGGAGACCACTTTGACAGGCTATAATGACTCGCTTAAGCAAGCTTCTTTGCAAGGTACGTTTACATCCTCACCTTGGATGCCATATACGACTGAAACAGTGATTCATACCAACCAAACGAGAGAGAGTTGACAATCTGGTTTACGTCTGCTCCCAACAACGTCCGCTCCATTTCGGGCGAGTAGACCCCATCTTTAAGGGGTACGAACCGATTATCTCTTGTCAACGCGACATGGATCGGGATCAAACACAGGAGCTCAACAAGCCATTCCCCAGCACGATATGCCGACACATTCCAAGAAAGCACCGGTGTCAAGTCTGCTTGCATACCGTCTCCACACAACTCGGCAGCAAAGACAGCGAATGATGCAGCGGACACTTGAATAGATTTGAGGATGTCTCCAGTCGGCTTCTTAGTAGCCGCCTCAAATGCAAGGATCATCTCCGTGAAGTGTGGCCTATAACACTGGTAATCACGATCTGTCACGAAAACGAGCGTCCTGGTTCCCCGAAGGGTCGACGAAGAGATGGTCTCGCGCTGTACCGCAGGTAGGACGGGAAAACGTTTCCAGACTTCGGCATGGCAATCAATGAGACAGTTATGAGCGCTCGTTTGCGCTCGCGCCCCTGCTCTGGCTCGTCCAAAGCCGCGCGCGTCCTTTTCTGTAAATGTATACTCGGTAACTTTTCCGGTGATATCCAACACGTGTGATCGATATGCCTGCGCCTCACGATCGAGAACAACAACATGTGCAGCTGTTCGGTTGACCAACGACGTAGCAACAAGAGGACCATTCTCGACACAGAGCGGGCCGAAATCAAGAGGGATTCCCATAGTAGAGCCAAAGGTGTTCCAATGGAAGGCTGTCACCACCAAACCGTCCTCTTTGGTTTGTGCGACTAATAGACAAGCACCATCGGGCGTCGAAGCCACCCAGTAAGGCACCTGTGCAAGCCTCATGGAAGTCGGTCTAACCGTCCGCTCTCGTAAGCGAGAGGTAGATAGGAACCAGGGTAAACATACCGAAATTGTCTCGTCACCATAGAGTATATTCTCGCATTTGCTTGCGAATCAACAAGAAGGAGTTCCTCGCTCCCGCTCACAAAGCATGCACGTCGGATAGACAATTCCTCGTTGTATAATGGAGATAAGTCGATTGTATTCCCAAGTCCCCGGAAACCGCGCACGTCATCAAAAACGAAAATGTGCAACTGTAACTGTGAAAGGCATTGGCAAAAATGTCGTGTGATGTAAAAGAGGGCGGACCTTGTCCGAGGACACGACTGCCAGCATCTTTTTGGACTCGTCGTACGCCAGTACAAAGTTCTTCCCGATCTTCTCACGATGGAGTGTCTTTCCTCCGCACAATATCGAGCGGTCAATTGACTCCAGTCGATCTAGGTGGACAACCAGGTTCCCGTTACAATCGAGGACAACCAACAAGATCCTTTCGCCTTGAAGCAATTGTGCTCGGCTAATGGAAACAAGTGAGAGATGAGCTCAAGTCAAAGAATTAAACGGATGAAATGAAGACGCACACGATGGAATCTCCCAGTTTCAATGTGAACCTACATCCTTGCTTAAACTGAGGTGATGGTGTCGCATTCGAGTCCAGCCGCAACTGCTGCAGATCTTGCGTTGTGAGGTGCATCAAATACACTGTGTGTTTCGAACATGGGTCTTGCTGCCACTCTCGCGAACCCATGATTTCATACGAGTCGGATGTCGAACGAGAATCTGCAAAAAGCTTTTGCTGACCTCCGGATACGTTAACAATGCCACGACTTACTATGGTTTAAGTTCTTTCTGGCCTCCACCACGTGTTCTATAGATAGCGTATCACTAGAATTGGCGTGAGTGGAAATCTACAACAAGTTGAGGGTAGACGCACGTGATTGGGATCTGTGAGGACAAGTCGTTCACTTGCTCGATCAGCCTCACCCTCGATCTGTTCAGACCTTCCGCTGCTCTCCTCTCATTCTCGCGATGAATCCGTCCTTCATGGTCATCTTGTTGGATTTGCTGTACTACTGAAATAAGCTTCTTCATCGTCCTCGCGATATTGGCTGCCAAGTGGTCGAACGCGCTCTGTTTTGCCGTCTCTGCACACATTCTGAATCGAGGGAAATCTTGGCTGTATTCCTCAATGTTTTTTTCTAGCTGTCTCAGAAAGAGACTGTCAGAGATCAATGTCTGGACTGTCATGTGATACGCTTCATGAATAAGATTGTCCACTGTTCCTGTTACGTTGCTTCCCCCGGAGAGGGAGTTCCATATCCCATGGAAAACTTGTCGAGCGCGCTCGGTGAATGTCCCTAGTCGGCTCTGGTGGCGTCTTTCACCACGATGCTTGCTGCTGTCTTCGTCTGCATCTTGTCCCACCTTTCCCTCCAATATGCCATCCAGGATCTGTTGACGGGATAGCAGATCCAGTTGCACACCTTTCTTCTCCATGACTGATTGTAAGTTCAAGAAAAGGCAGAGATGGTACTTGGCAGTTTGAAAGTCCCTGTCAAGTATACTTTGAAAATCTTCACCTAGCTTGCGCATGGCAATATCTCTCGCTCTCGGACAAGACGCCAAAACATGGGAGAGCGGCTCTAAACTAATGGGTCAACAGACCAAATTTAATCTTAGAGCGATGACATACCTGGATCATCCAAACTCGTCTCCTCTTCTACCTCATGATAGGGGAAGGTCTTTCGATCGAAGCACCTAACATGTCCAAAGATGTGCAACGAACAACGCAGAGATCAGTGCAAGCTACTCACGGATACAACCTTGATACCTCGTCCAAAACAGCCTCGAATAATGATCGTTTCACCATGGGAAGGTCATTACTTAATTTCGCCAGCATAGCATCAATTTCCGAGTTGGCGCGCAATTGAGACTCAGTTCGAATAGTAGCAGATTCGTGTCTCCACCGGTTACATTCACCTGGAAATCGTTTCTCCAGCCCGCAGTAAACCAGGATTTCCATAGCCTTGTCTTCCAGGTTTTCGTCGAGGCGCAGGCGATTGTGCGTCCTGGTCGACAGATGAAGGCATTAGTGAGATTTTTTACAGGAACCAAGGTACACCCTCACAAATATCCTTCGAGAAGCAAGCGTTGCATGAGATGCGACCTTCTTTGAAAGACTTCCCGTTTAAGCGTCCCTTCGTGACGCTCTGTCGTTACGAAACCTTGTACCGTTTCGCCATAGAGTATCAATGTCCCCGAACCCAGAGTATGCACTACTGGACGCCCAATGGACACAGAATGGACCTGGAAATTAAAATGCCATGTGGAAATCGTTTCAGCCAAGGCCCAGGTTTAAAAACCAAGGTGGATTAACCTCAAAGCCCTTGCGCACGGTTATTGACTCTTCCTGCGTATTGGACTGTGCCACTTTGAACTTGAACATTCGATCTGACTCGTCCTGTTCTACTTCAGTTGTCTGTTCTTTCTCGCTGTCCTCGCACCAAACCATAGACTGTGCATGATCAGGTGAGATTAAAGACACGACTTGATCACACATTTTTGTCAGATATCTGTGCGGAATGCGTTTGAATTTGAGTATGTGGTACACACACGGACGTATATATACCTTATGAATGTGACGCGATTGCGACAAACGGAAGGTGCAGCGGAATCGTCCCAAGTAGTATCTTCAGGCCAGTATAGGACGAATATCTGATGAGAACCCCCGGATTGTTCGGGCGTCGTGACAATGTACAAGCCTGAACGGAGGGATGGTTGAGTATGATGATGTGTATCAGCGTTGACCAGGAGCTGGATCGCACTATCAAAATGGAGTCAGTTTTGGATTGGACGATTTAGCTCGGGATTCAAATATTCACATTTCATCGTTGATAGCATCAATTTTAGATAGAAACCGAACGATCTCTTCCTTACTCCCGTAAATGCCCACAGGTTTGATAACATAATCGTCGAGAGCCTTGAAGTTGACTTTCGTCATTGACGTGTATGCACCCGGGTAAACACTGTTAATGAAGACCTCCAAGGAGTTTTGAGATATGATGATCTTATCGACTGATCCGGTAATAAGAGCACCAAACATGCCGGGTCCGGGTATAATGTACTCACCCAGACCACCACTGCCCTGCTCCGAAATGAGATCCAGAATGCGATACATGCCTTTGATAGAATCTGCCAAGTCATATCCATCTGGTTGTAGATGGAGGGTATCCGTATCTGTCTGGCAGCTTATGATCGAGCCTGATCTCCCAGGTTGTTGGGTCAAGATAACACACCTGAACATCCGGGGGGGTTTCTCCCACCGTGTTGTAAACACTGTCAGTCTCGTGCTCTACAGAGTCAGTAGCAGAACTACTGATCATTTGAGAGGGTGAAAGCATTGATGAGACACCTTGATAATGAAAGACAAGTAGCTCATCGCCTGTGGGTTCTGAAAACGCCGCTGGAAGATCACGAGCTTAGTCAACACTTACCAGTATGGTCTGTATAATACACACC
>JBBPTY010000814.1:0-13365 GCA_038094335.1 Tylopilus aff. striatulus | reverse complement strand
TGTAGGAACTCGGTGTTCCTTACAGTTGTAAGCCCCCATTGTACGTATTCATGACTTCACAGGTTTCCAGTGTCCCCTGTGCAAGAAATGTCCTGGGTGTCCAGCATCCATCTGAGTTGGCTGAGTCTGCCTGGCCCATCATGTGTTGGTCAGGATGTTTGGACATTTTAACACTTTACTTACACTACCTTATTATGGCTGGACCTTTTAGTGGTCACCTTTACCTTGATGTTGCATACTTACCCTGTGGTGAGTGGACATGCAGTAGTACCCTTTTTTTTAGATTCTGTCCATTCCAGTCATGGATATACCTGGACTATAAAAGCTTGTACTCAGGAACTGAAAATTTATCTTCTGCTCACTTGGAAAACTGTGCAGGAAGGTCCCAAAGTGTTAGACAGCCACAGTAGGTCTTCTACTCTTCGTTTCTACTTTTCCCTTCATCCAGTACTTCATCCGGTAGAAAAAGCCCCCTGTCTTCCTTTACCTTTGCCTGAGTTGTTCTCTGGGAAGGCCTTTTATCACTCCCTGCTGTAGTTGCAGCTACCTCTTCTTTTCTTGACTTCCCTGGAACCCCTTGGGATGAGTCTACTCACCCACATTTCTTCTTGTCTGTTGACTCCTAGGCCTTGTCCTCAGGTCATCTGCACCCCCACTTTTAATTAGTTTTCTATAGTGGGGTTAGGTCACACCAGGAAAGTTGCCTGCAAAAGTGAGAGAAGAAAAAGGACGATGAACAGTACACAGAAGTGGTGGCTTGTGTCTTCAAGGCTCAATGAAAAGGTGAGTTCATGTCAATGAGGATTGATCTGGATTTTTGTGGCCTAATCTATTGCAGAACTTTGTAAGGAAAAGAGAAAGCAATGAGTGCAGCAATAGGCTACCACCAAAAGCGATCCCCCTTCTCCCTCCTCCCATCTCCCTGAGCTCTCCCATCTTCCTTCCAGTCCATCTGAATCACATGTTAATGCTAACAATGCCACTGATACTGGGTTTGATGCAGATAACCTTGCTGTGGCTGCTTCCAAAGAAGGATCCTGTAGTAAGTGCCTTCCAGTGTTGACGAAGTACCCTAACCCATCTTAACAGGATCTGAATCGAGAAATGGCTCAGATGCTTTGATGACAGATGAAGTGGCCTCAGGGCCTTCTGCTTTTGGTCTTCTCAACTTGTTCAAGACAGAATACCATCCAAAGAGTGATTATGGCCCCCATGTTGACTGCTTCTCTGCATTCACTCATACTGCTACTGTTCCTGAGATTGTTGACAAAGAACCTTGGTAACCTTTCCAATCAGAAACTGACTTTGAGTTTGCAGAAGTTGCCCATCAAGCCACACTCAACAAGGAACAAGTTAAAACCTTACTATGTATCATTCGGAATGTCACCTCTGCTGGTGCAAAGCTCACTTTCATGAGCTATGCTGATGTGTGTTCAGCCTGGCAGAACACCACTGAACAGTTGACTCCTGTAAGTATAAAAATTTGGTACATTGGCCATGTACTGACTAACTGAGGCCACTGTCTGTATGTAGATCAAACACCATGTTATACCTATTTGTCACAAGAAGAATGACCTTGAATTGGATTTATATACAAAGCCACTGTGGGGCTGGGCCTTGGATCTTCTTGCCGATCCACTTTTGGCTCCTCACTTCATTTGGGATGTGTAGTGGTTGCACAAACACAATGCAACTTGGTATGAGCAATTTATAGATGAGCCATGGACAGCTGACCATTGGTGGCAGATTCAAGTATGCTCATAGTAATTTTTTATATTGTATTGAAATTCCTATAGCATAGTCTGCATTACCTGCTGATAATGCAGCTCCTTTTGCTTTTATTCTGTATGCAGATAAGACCTGGCTCTCTTTCTTTGGTACTGTCAAGGTGTATCCAGTCATCACTTGGTGTGGGAATCTTCCTGTTGGTCTGAGGAATGGGAAAGGTGTTGGTGGAGGGTGTTTGGTTGGGTGGTTGCCAATTGTATGCTCACTGGCACCATTTTCCTTTGCTAATGTCAACTCTTGGGTAGGTTCCTAAAGACTTGGTGAAGGACAGCAAGCTGTTGTATGTCACTCTGAAATGTGTCACCTGGCACAAGTCATTCTACAAGCTACTGGAGACTATTGTCCTCCTCTCAAAGACTGGGTTTGCATTCTGTTACAATTCTCTTACCCCTATCTTCTTATCTTGCCATATATGTACATCCTTGTTCTTTCCTTTTGTTCCACTAGACTTCTTCTTGGCTTTCCTTTTATAATACAATGTACTATACACAGACCTGGTCTGTGCGCCATTCCGTACCCTACAAATAGGGTTCTCCATGTACTATTACCCTTAAGCTAGTTCTACTCAATCCAACCTCCATTGGCTTGACCACTCGCTCGGATCTATTCCAAGCAGTCTCTATGCTTCACTCCTAGACCCTCTGCTACTTGGCTCATGCTAGGTAGTCGATCCTCATAGCTTGAGTCTACGCTCGTACCTACCCGGTCCAAGTGTAACAAAAGAACTAGCTTCCTCTTAAACGAGTCTGCCTTCATCGCAGCAACTCCAACACCATTCCTCCCAAAGAACAACGCCCTCGAATCCCTGCATCCATCTTCTCTACATTTCGACATAACCCCCCTGTCGAAACCTCCCCCTCCAATTCTCCCACTCCCCCAGAAGAGGAAGAACCCCTAGAATACCTAGATCCCGAAGATACTCTACCCACAGTAGAAGAACTCCATCAAAGAAACGCTGAAACAACCTAACTCGCACACCAGTTCGCCCACCAAGTAGTCATCCCCAGAGTCCCTACCCCCCCATCACCTACACCAGTTGCCCAAACAGGACGAATCTTTAACCTACCAATGGGAAACCAAGGACAAAACGTGCCCATCAGACCCGTCGAACTAAGGATTGGGGTCCCCACCAATTACGACGGAGACCTTAAGAAAGGAGAATCTTGGCTAAATGCCATGGCTAGATATCTCCACATCAACAGAGCCATATATGATGACGATGAAAAACAGGTCATATTTGCCCTTTCCTACCTCACTGAAGGGAACACCCTAAGGTGGGCAGATGCTAGAACAGTTGCTGCCACAGCTGGAGCAGTCCCAAACTTTGGAACAATGGCCCAATTTCGCACAGATTTTAGGGCCTCGTTCATAACTCAAGATGCCAAAGAACAAGCCAGAACATGGCTTGCCACTACAAAGATCACTCGAGGAGAACAACTCGAGGAATACATAAGCGAATTCAAGATGAGAGTTGCCAATGGGCAATTGTCTGACACTGCCCACAACCCCACCGTTTGCAGATATTTCCGCCAAGGAATACCTACATGGCTTATGAAAAGGATCTATGCCACAGACACTGTCCCTGATACACCAGATGCCTGGTACAAGAAGACCGTAAAAATGTGGAACCAAGAGAAATTAGCTATGGGAATCGCTAAAGGACACCCCTCCACTAAACCCTCTCCAAACACACCCCAAACCCCACGAGACCCCAACGCAATGGATGTAGACAAACTTGAACGCATCCCAAAACTCACTCCTGAAGAGAGACAACGCTGCTTCAAAGAAGGACGGTGTCTCCGATGCAGGCAAAAAGGCCACATGGCCAAAAACTGCACCGGACCTCCCCCTATTCCCCCTCGCTCCAATAAAAGACCCCCCGCCAAGAAAGTAGCTAATACCACTGCTACTATCGAAGAAGTCGAAGAAGAAGTCACTGTAGGAAGGATTCTTGGAAAAGGAGCTACTTCCTGGGAACAAGTGGCCAAAGCTTACAACCAGGATTTTTGACGAGGAAACCACTCGAGACGCAAGTAGTTTCCGTAAACCATGTAACTGTACCACCAGCCGAAATAAAACCCCATTCCCTTTACATCGCCCTCGACCTCATCACCTTGGTACAAATGTTAAAAGTCGTCTCCACCACCACCCTTATAGACTCAGGTGCGCAAATATGTTGCATCGATAAAGACTTCGTAAAAAGAAATAAAATACCTACCGAAAAACCACCTCAACCCATCCTTATCCGAAACATGGACCGATCCAACAATACCGCATGCAATGAAGTTGCCACCCTCTATGTCAAAATAGGAAATATCACTCAAAGAATCCGGTTCTACGTCATGAATGCTGGAAAAGAAAACGTTATCTTAGGACATCCGTGGCTTCAATCTACAAATCCCTCCATTGATTGGCAACGAGGGACAGTCCGCTTTCAGGAGAAAATCGATAAGTCCGTCGAACTTTCCCTATCTCACATGGCAAGGCGAGCAGGATACCTCAGAACCAACAACTGAATATCGTTATCCAAGAAAACCGTTCCTCCACCAAAACATAGAAATTTTGATGGAGTAGCCATTGAAGGAGTATGCCGGTATCTAGGAAAGGATCTACCCTCCGAAAGCACGGAAAAGGAGGTCAGACAATACTCCATCAACCAGATTATCAAAGTCGGACCAAGATTCCTGGCCCAACCACTGAAAAAATTAGTAAGGAAGGTAACCACCGCTACCACCTTAGCCCAAGAAGCATCCCTGACCAAGCCAAAACCATCCCTACCCCCCGAATACTCCCAATATGCCTCCATTTTCACGAAAGAAGCCACCAACCATGTTCCCCCAATCAAACCATACGACCACGCAATAAACCTTGACGACACTTTTACCCCTAAGATAGGAAAACTATACCTGTTATCCCCTGAAGAATGAAAAGCCGCAGATGATTTTGTAGATGAAAACCTTCGCACAGGAAAAATCAGACCTTCAAAGTCTCCGCAAGCATCCCCTTTCTTCTTTGTGAAAAAGAAAGACGGCAGACTACGCCCATGCCAAGACTACAGATACCTAAACGAGCACACTATCTGAGATGCATACCCCCTTCCCCTAATTTCCAACCTTGTTGATAAGCTGAAAGACGCCAAATTGTTCACCAAATTTGACGTACGATGGGGATATAACAATGTTCGAATCAAAGAAGGAGACCAATGGAAAGTGGCCTTCATCACTCACAAAGGACTTTTCAAACCAACAGTAATGTTCTTCGGCCTAACCAATTCCCCACCCACCTTCCAAAGATTCATGAACGACTCTTTCCGAGACCTCATAGCTGAAGGATGGTTGATCATCTACATGGATGATCTCCTAATATTTTCGGGAAGCCCTACTGAACACAAGGAGCGAACAAAAAGGGTTCTCCAACGAATGAAGGAACTAGACCTCTGCCTGAAATTAGAAAAATGCACTTTCGCCACTACCCAAGTGGAATACCTAGGCATGATTATCAAACCAGGAGAGATAGCCATGGATCCTGTAAAGATAAAAGGAATCAAAGAATGGCCCGCACCAACCAACGTACGAGAAGTCCGATCTTTCCTTGGCTTTGCCAATTTCTACCAACAGTTTATCCCCAACTACTCCGACATCGCTCGACCACTCCTTGATCTTACCAAGAAAAATCACCCATGGTTATGGACAAACAAAACGCAAATGTCCTTTGACCTCCTTAAAGAATGTTTCACCAAGGAACCCACTCTCCAAATGCCTGATCTAACCTCCCCATTTGCCATCGCCACCGACGCCTCTAAATATGCATCAGGTGGAGTTCTCCTACAAACCAACGAAAACGGAGACTGGCAACCCTGTGCTTTCATTTCCCAAACTTTTGGATCGGCAGAATGGAACTATGATATATACAACAGAGAACTTCTAGCCGTCATGAGAGCCCTCAAGTCATGGCGTCATTACCTACAGGGTTCCCCCCACCCTGTCCACGTCTTCACCAACCATAAAAACCTCACCTACTTCTACCAACCCCAAAAACTCAACCGGAGACAAGCCAGGTGGCTCCTAGACCTATCAGAATACGACCTCCGTTTTACCCATGTTGCTGGGAAACTCCTTGGAGCACCAGATGCGTTGTCTCGAAGACCTGACCATTTCCCCAATGAGGACAACGACAATGAAAACATCACACTTCTCCCACCAGAAGTATTCATTAACCTTATCGATAAAGAACTCCTAGAGAAAATCGCGTCATCCTCATCTTCCGACCCCTTAGTCCTTGACACCCTTCACTCCCTTCCAGGAGAACTTCCTGCCAAATTTCGTTCACAACTCTCTGATTGGCAGTATCACAACAGCGTCTTATCCTTCCAAAATAGAACGTACATACCTCCAGACCTTCGCAAACTAATCGTATCCAGATGTCATGACCATCCCACTGCGGGTCACCCAGGAAATCTAAAAACTCGCCAACTAGTTGCTCAGGAATATTGGTGGCCCGGACTCACAACCTTTGTATGAAAGTATGTCGAAGGATGTGCTGTTTGCCAACAAAACAAGACAAACACTCATCCTACAACCGCTCCGCTGATCCCCATACCATCAACGGCCACTAGACCCTTCCAAAACATCTCCTGTGACCTCATTACCAACCTCCCCATGTCCAACAACTTTGATAGTCTACTGGTCGTGGTCGACCATGGGCTTACAAAGGGGGTAATTCTCTGTCCAACTAAAAAGACGGTGGATGCTGTGGGAATTGCTACACTTTTCCTCCGAAAAGTCTACAAACGATTTGGGTTATATGACAAAGTAATATCCGACTGAGGACCCCAGTTTGCGTCTGCCTTCGCTAAAGAATTAGGGAAACTCCTCGAATACCAACTTTCCCTCTCTACCGCCTACCATCCTCAATCCGATGGAGAAACTGAAAGGGTCAACCAGGAAGTTGAAACATATCTCAGGATCTTCTGTGGGAACAACCCCTCTTCATGGACAGAACTAATCCCATTCGCCAAATTTGCCCACAACCACCGCCCCCACTCCATCACCCATCAATCCCCATTCTACCTCATGATGGGATATGAACCACGCCCATTCCCTTCGGCTCTACCCTCATCCACCATACCGGCCTTAGAGGAACGGCTAAAATTCCTAAATGCAGCCAGAACTGAAGCCTTAGCTGCCCACGATCTAGCCAGACAAGTAATGAAAGCTCGAACGTTTGGAAAGATAGTCCAATTAAAGAAAGGGGATATGGTATGGCTAGAAGCCTGAAACCTGAAACGACTTCTTCCAAACCCAAAGTTCTCCCCAAAGAGAGAAGGACCCTTCCTGATCACGGAACAACTCTCTCCCGTCACTTTCAAACTCCGACTCCCACAGTCGTGGAAAATCCACAACATGTTCCACACTTCTCTCTTATCGCCTTACAAAGAAAACACTATACATGGTAAAAACTTCCCCAATCCACCTCCGGAACTTATTGATGATGAAGAACATTACGAAATTGAGAAAATTATTCGTCATCAGGGGGTAGGAACCCGACGGAAGTACTTGATCCGATGGAAGGGATATTCGGCAAATGAAGACTCCTGGTTACCGGAATCGGAACTTCAATCGGCCTCTGAACTCCTTCAAGGATACAAAAGGTCTTTATGACGCTTCAATTCCTCATCCTCCTGACCACCATCACTCGGATACCTAAAACTCACCATGTCCATTGAGTTTAACAACAACGACTTCGCCCCCACTACTCCTGTTGAATCCTTCCCGTCTAACGAAATCCCTGTATTCCCCGCTCCTCTCCCTGACCATCCCGTCGAACAACCATTCCCTAGGGAACATTTCCCATTCTTCTTACATGGACAATCTCAATGAGACATCACTGAAGAGGAATTCGCCATCCTAGACGTCGCCATGCTCGACCCCTGACTCATATTCCCCATGGAGAACATTTTACACCCATCTTCTGTCTTCGCTATGCTCGTTAAGCTCTACACTAGCCACATGGCCATTCGAAACCACCTCCTCGCCATCACTGGTTTATTTTCCAATGAACCGGATATATCCCCCACCCTCACTCTCATGCAGTCTGCCGACCTCCAGGTTCATCGACAACTCCTCACTCTGATGGGGAAACTTCATTTCAAGGACGCCCTATCTGCGGTAGACAGGGTGTTAAGAGAAATGGGTACCTCTAATCAAGTCCTACCCGAAGGACTAATCACAGATGACCCCCTGGATCTTTCTGCTAATGACCTGGTGAATCAAGATGACCCTCCTCTCCCCGAGTTCCATTATCGCTACTGGGCTGCGTGTTTACATTGTCATCATACCAGCCATGACCAACCCCACTGTAGACGATACAGATGTCCAGCCTGCCGCCAATGGGCCCCTGGCCATACTCTGGGAAACTGTCGTCAATGCCCTCGTTGATCTTACAAAACCGGTTGTAGATCATCATCATCTTCCGCGTCCTCCTCCTCATCGAACTCTCCTCCCTCTCCCTGCCCCTGTCATCATCCTTACATGAGAGGACATCCTCAAGGACTGAGACAATTTCAATACGCCGCCATTAACACTTCTCCCCCTCCTCTCCCTATTCCACCCATGGATCATATCCACTTATTGGGAGCAACCACCCGTGCAACCACTCCTGCCCCGGACTCCCCTAATTTAGAGGCACCGCCGGCCTTGTGGGGCTCTCTTTCCGATTCGGATAACCACCCCGACGAAGAAATCGACAAAAACACCCCCTCTTCTCCGCTATATTCTCCCGTCGCACCAATCACTCGATTACCATTCGATCCCATTATCCTGGTCCCTGAACTTCCTTCATCGCCAACTCCTCCTCCATCTTACCACTCTACCCCCACTACTGATGAACCGGTGTTCGACCCTCTTGAAATAAGAAGGATGACCATCCAAGGGTTACGAGAAATGGCAGAACACATGGTCCAACAACACGCCCTAAGAATACAACAGATGTTGGACGATGATGAAGATGTCCCATTCTCTGAATACCTGGATCACCAACATGCGTTAATCGCTATAAGACCCCCTTCCCCACCGACTCCTTTTAGAGAGGATCTCCCCGGAAATTATATTCCTCCTCACCTTACTCAAAGTGACGACATAACCGGAGAGGAAGATGAAGATGAACTTGTACAAAGAGGAATTTGGGATTGAAAAAGGTGGAATTTTCATCTTGACGGGGGGCTAATGTTACGTTTCACTTCCTAGTACTGTTACCGCCCAATATGGATACGCTTGTTCTTTTCTTTTGCACCACTACACTTGTTCTTGGCTTTCCTTTTACAATCGTGTACCATACACAGACATGGTCTGTGCACCATCCTGTACCCTACAAATAGGGTTCTCCATGTACTTGTATATTTAAGCTAGTTCTACTCAATCCAACCTCAAATTGGCTTGACCACTCGCTCGGATCTATTCCAAGCAGTCACTATGCTTCATCCTCAGTCTCTCCGCTACTCGACTTTCATCGAGTAGTTGATCCTTGTAGCTTGAGTCTATGCTCATACCTACCCGGTCCAAGCATAACACAGTTAGATCTGTATCATGTGATTGAGTAGATAAAACTTCAATTCAAAGCATATCTACACCTCAGTCACAGACTCCATCTCGTACTGAGGTGAGATCCACTTTCTATTAGCTTGTCCTATTACTTAGACACCTCGTAGTGTACTTCTACAGATGTGCAATATAGTCACAGACTCCATCTCATACTGAGTGTATATTACATTTGCACTGGGTAGGCAACAACTGTCATATCCCAAAAATAGCACTAAGTACTTCTGGACATTCCAGTAGTATTTCCACTGGGGTTTCCAATGACATATCACTTACTAAGAACCCCTGATCCTCGGACTTCCCACAATCTATTTCTGTTTGGTTCTCCTTGTATTCTGACACTTGCCCCTGATGTTTGACTTACTCATGTACCTTGTACATTCTTCACCTGACATGCTGTTCCTGCTTAGATCACCACTCTGGACAGCCTGTCCCATGTAGCACACAGCTTCCAGTGGTTTTCTGGTTCCAGTGGTATGTTACATTCTACACTTGACATGCACAGTTTCTGCCCCTACATTCTCACTTGTTAGTTGTTTCAGATTCCAGTATATAAAGACCCCTGTATCTACTATACTCCTCAGTTCAAATATCAAATAAGTCCCTCCATTGAATCCTCTGAGCTTTAGCTCTATTCTGATCTTCCAACCTCAAGGATGGTGTGCACAAGGGTGTGACACACAAGTCTTGCACTGAAGATCCTTGCCCCTTTACTCTTACCCTCTTCGATACTTTCCGGGACATTCCGGTCCCTGGAACCTTCCAACCCCCGAGATTCACCCAGAGGAACTGGGCTTGACAGTATATTCGAACTCCCACTTGTGCTTGCTTGCTGATAACCATGTCGCACACCCAGCAAACCACTCAAGAAAGACTCTGGTCTGCTTTCAGGTCAAACCGAACCATTCCGGGCAACTTCATTAGTCTCACAGCCCATCGAGAACCCCTATCCATATCCACAGCCCCCATTCAACATTGTAATCAACTTTCCAGTCTCTCAGGCTCTCCCCTCACTCCACTCCCTGAAGACCTTGATGCCTTTCCAGAACCTTGGATCGTTGAGATCCAAGATGTTGGGGAAGACAATAACTTTCAACCAAACCCAGACCCATCCGACCTGGGTGACTCTGGAGACAATGACTCTTCCAACTCAGATGAATCCCCTCGGAATGAGGTTCTGTTGGCCTTCGAGCCATTCAATCAACTAGCCAATGCTATCTGGGAAATGACTCAGCAGGCGCTCTGGCACCACCCTTCCGACTCCATTAAAGCAAAGGTCCAGGAACCTGACCTGTTCAATGGACTAGACCCTCGAAAACTCCGACAGTTCATAGTCCAGTGCGAACTAAATTTCCAAGCCAACCTGAAGGCTTTCCATTGTGACCGTGCAAAGGTCACCTTCACACAGTCATACCTCAAAGGTGTGGCATTGGAATACTTCAAGCCCAACCTCCTTGGAGGAGAACCCATTGAGCTCCGTCCACTATGGATGGATGATTGGGAGGTTTTCCTCCTTGAATTACAGAGTAACTTCAGTCCATATGATCCAGTTGCTGAAGCGGAGGCCCAGTTGAAGCAGCTCTGCATGAAAGAATCACAATGGATCACCAACTACGTGGTCCATTGGAACCGCCTGGCAAGTCAAGTCCAGGAATGGGGTCCTGGAGCACTCCACTGCAGTTTCTATAATGGACTTCCAGACCATGTCAAGGATGAATTGTCTTGGCTCGGCAAGCTGAACAACTTACAAGATCTCCGAAGCCTGGCCCAGCAGATTGACCACCGCTACTGGGAATGTAAGGAAGAGATTGCCCGTGCTACCAAAGCTTCCAGAAACCATTCTGGAAGCAACCCATTGAAATCACCCAATTCAGCACCCTCTCAATCCACACCCAAGCAGTCTAACCAATCCAAGAGCTCTGCCAAGGGCTCGAGGGAATCTAAATCCAGAGGATGTTCTGCTCCCGGATCTTCTGCCCCTAAACCTGACCTCTCATCCAAACTCAGCAAAGATGGCAAGCTAACTGCCACTGAGTGCAAACACCACTTCAACAAGCTGTGCATGTTCTGTGGTTAGGCAGGCCACATGGCTAAGGATTGCCCCAAGTCCTCTTCCTGGGCATCCAAGGCCCAGGCTGCCCAGACTTCTACTCTGGAAGCCAAACCAGAAGCCTCTAGCATGGAGGCGAAAAAATAGTCAGCAGCCTCAAAGGCTCCACATGGACCTGAGGTTGTGTTGACTCCACCTGTGCACCCAAGGAGGTCCATCTCAATGTGTCTGCTCTTTCCGACCCTTGCTCCCTTATGCCCACCATGTCCATATCATCCTATGACATTCCATCCTTTCCTGTGCTTGTAGACTCTGGCTCTTCCAATTGTTTTATAGATAATTCCTTTGTCAATGATCACACCCTTTCTGCATACCCTGTCTCCCCACTGCAACTCAAGCTGTTCAATGGAACATCCAACTCTACCATTACTCAAGCTATTGACCTCTCCATCTGTTTCAAAACCGGTGATATCACTCCGACGACATTTTATGTCACTCTGTTGGATGGATCTTGCTCCCTTGTGCTAGGACATAACTGGCTCACCTGCTACAATCCATTGATTGACTGGGCCTCGAGCAGTATCATGTTCCGCTCACCTAGGCAAGCCATGCCAACACCCCTGAGCTCCTCTCCGAAGCTTCTGGACCCATTTCCACCAGCTGACATCCCTTCCGATCCACCACGTTTCCATGACTGCAAGGCTCCACCCATCGCACTGATCAATGCACCTGCATTTACATTGGCCTGTCGCCTTGAGGGTTCTGTTCAATTTAGCCTACAACTTCACCCAAAGGATACCCAACTCCGAGCTGTTTCCACTTCTGCTCTGGAAAAAGTTGACCTTTCCGGAGTACCTCTAGAATACCACGAGTTCACTGATGTCTTCAGCAAGTGCAAAGCATCTACCCTTGCTCCACATCGTTGTAAGACAACGAAAAATATATCTTGTGGCAGAACTCCAAGGGAGAGCTGTAGTGCAAGTGGGTGAAAGGAAGAAGAAGGAACGAGTGATCATCCCAAAGGTTTCCTTCTGAGTTAGTTCTGCAAAGGTAGACTTAACAAGGGAGGGCTGACCAACCCGAGTGAAGAAAAAGGTGAGTCCAAGCGACTCCAGGTGCGACTGCACGGAAATAGGGGCTACTGAGCTGGGCAAAGTGCCAGCCAGGTGTGTGAAAGAGAAAGAAAGAGAAGGTAAGTAAAGACCTACTGTGGCCACTTACTCTGAGCTTCCCTGGACACTTACTAGTAGCCTCTTCAGTTGGAAAAAGCTCCTTATTAGGTGCCATGTACATGGCTTTATAGTCTGGGCACACCTGAGACTGTATGAGAGAAACTAAAAAAAGGTACCGCCACCCGGTCCGATGACAAGGGCCAACTGCATAGGTAAGAAGGTACTGCTAAGGCTACGAAATGCAGGTAGTGGCTTAGCCCGAAGCCCAACAAATTCATCCAAGTGACACCGCACATGCAGCCATGCGATTACTGCTACCAGGCCTTGGACGGTCCAACTTGGACTACCTAAGTGCTTGGACTCAGGTCATACTTGACCGCACAAGTCTACTAATGTGAACTGGTGTGAATAGCAACTAAAACTTACTGTGAGAGAACTAGAAACCGCCGGACCATACTTGGCCAGTGCTACTTGACCAATGCGACTGACTCGGGCGTGACACTCTTGACTTGGGGCATCGCTGGGCTCGACCAGGGACCTGTGAATGAAAAGCAGGGGACTAGGGGCTTGTAACCATAGAGAGCTTCTTGCTCCTACATCGAGACAGCTCACAAGTACATGAAGTACCTAGTAGATCGATTTGAGAGGACTACAAGACCTACACTATGGCAACAACCCAAATTACCCCCACTGACACCAGTTTACCACAGTGCAGCACCACAAGTGGCTGTGCACACACCTAGAAGATCCACTGGATGGT
>JBBPTY010000813.1:0-13370 GCA_038094335.1 Tylopilus aff. striatulus | reverse complement strand
TTCTCTGCCGGCTTCGTCAGGTGACTTCCGTTTTGATCCTGCTTGGTCCAGCGCGCTTGACGGAGGTTTGGCCGTCGTCCCGTCCTCCCCCTCAAACCGGCGTCCCAGCGTGGGTAATGTCGCTATCATGGGCCAGCGGTATTCACGGCTGACTTTTACAGTTTTCTTTGATTTGTCATAATATTTTATTGCATTTGGGCCTTCTTCGTAGCCCACAAAGGTAAATAGTCTTGCCTTCTCTTCTAATTTAGAGATATTGAGTTCCTGATTGAGGATCCATACTGGTCGCCCGAACTCTTGGATTGAAGATATGTCAGGTCATGTCCCTGACCATTTCCCCATTGGGGTACTATCAGGTAAGGATCTAGTGTAAGCCTGATTTCTAATGTAGGTTGCATGTGCAACGGCCTTGGGCCATAACTCTTCAGGTATGTTTTCTTTGTTTGCAAACATCATTGCTTGCATTAACTCAATCACAGTTTGATTCCAGCACTCAGCTACACCATTTTGTTCAGGAGTATAAGGTGCAGTTGTTTGCAGTTCTATGTCTTGATCTATGCACCATTTGTATAGGTCTTTATTGACATATTCATGCCCATTGTCACAGCATACTGCTTTGGGTGTAAATAAGTACTGGTGCTTGATCAAGGTAAGATATTGTTTGACCTTAGATGAGGTCTCATCTTTTGATTTCATAAAGGCCATAGTACTGTGCCAGCTTGCGTCATCAATAAAGGACACAGAATACTGGTATCCTTGTAGGGAAGGGATGCATGCAGGTCCCCAGACATCTGTATGGGTGAGTTCACCCATCCTGGTAGCACGATGCTTACCTGACTTCAGGATAGGCTTCTGTGACGTTTTGGCTTGTACACAAGTGTTTCATTCAAAGTCTTGTGGGCTCTCCCGGAGGGCAAAGCCAACCACAAGGTTCTTTCCATGTAAGTTTCTCAGACCACTGATTCCTATGTGGCCAAGGCAGTGGTGCCATTCCTCCCAGGTCTAGGTACGCTTTACCTTTAAGGTGGTGTTCACAGACGTTGGTGCCACTGCAACACCATCAAGGTAAAATAGACCATTTCTTTCAAAGGTGGTCGCTAATAGTGTACCGTCAGCATCAGACAGGACCATAGGCCCATCGTTCAGTGTCATGTGCCCTTTTGCGCTATGGAAGCGTGTGATGGACAATAGATTTGGTCATGCATCTGGTACATGTAGTGTATTTAGTAGTTGTATCTCAGAATAACCATTATTGAATTGGAGTGCTACTGTTCTGTGCCCAAGTGCAGTGACAGGTTGCTTTCCAAGACCTTTTATGAAGCAGTCTGTGAGTGGCTCATATGTCTCAAAAGCATCTCATTGTGCACAGACATGTGTCGATGTGCCCGAGTCTGCGATCCAGGGATAAGCAGAAAGTTTGGCCATAGCGGCCATGGTCATTTTGACAGCATCACTAGATACATGTATTTCTGGAGGGTCACCTGTATCGGTGATGTCCTCATCACTGTCAGAGTCCATTATCGTATAATGTGCTCACTCCTTCCCTTTCCCTTTGGCCAGTGATGAGTCTCTTTTACCTCTGTCACAGCTAGTACGTCCCTTGCCTTTGTTCACAGGGTTCCTGTAACAGTCAGCACCTTTATGCCCAAACCTCTCACAGATGTTGCATTTGGGCTTTCCCTTGAAGTGGCAGTCTGCAGTGGCATGGTTCTTGCATTGGCATATGCTGCAAGGGCATCTCTTATGTATAGTACTGCTGGACATGGTGTATGCATAGTCATTGTTGACCAAGTCCAACTGGTGGCATTCGTATTCATCTGTTAAGAGAGTGGTGAGGCGCTGGCAGGAGAGGAGGCTCGTCGGGTTGCTATCTTGGGTGGAAGTGCTATATCCAAGGTACAACCCCTTGAAGTTCTCCCAAGAGTGGGGCATGGAGGTCAGCATGATGATCTTGAAGTCTTTGTCCAATATGTTGTCGCCATTGTCAGCAAGCCATTGATGCATGGCCGAGAGGGAGTTGAGGAACTCAGGGATGTTTGAGTCTTCTTTGGCTTGCATTATGTAGAGGTTTCATTTCATGTAGCATGTGGAAACAGAGGTGGTCTTCTGGTGGACATTCATGAGGGATTGCCACATCTCCACAGAAGTTTCACAATTGGTGATGTGTATGAATTGGTTGTCTCTGATGGAGGTGGTGATCAGTTCACAAGCCACACTGTCCCATACTGTCCAGTGTGCAGCTTCCTCCTCATCTTCAGGCATTGGTAGCATTCCAAGTACCTGCTCAAGAACTTCCCTTGATTTGAAGGCAAACTTCATATGGACCTTTCAAATCGCCCAGTTGCCAGCATGCAGCTTGTCAATTTTGGATGAAGGGGGTGGGACAGGGCCAGACACGCAGGTCATTGTCTTTGCAGCAGCAGGCATGGGAGTGGAGGAGGTGGTTGCGGTGTTGGTTGTGTTGGTCAGAGCAGGGCTTGATGACCGAGTGGGGGTGGCAACAGTGGTTTGGGAGGTGTGTGTTGGAGCAAGGCTTGACGACGAGGTGGTAGTAGGGTTGGACATGATGGGGTCTCATCTGTCTCCAGGTCAGAGCACAGGGCTCATAACCTTTCAATGATAAGGGATCGTGGGAATGTTTAGGTCAATAGCATGGGTGACTTAGAGCTTAGATGGAGAACCCTTTGGTGGGGGTAAGAGACGAGGTACGATTGCTATCTACCCCCTAGCTACTGTCCTGTATATATATCCTAGCTACTGAATTAGATCAAGTAAGCTATATGTTATGGCTCAGACTATGTCTTAGGCTATGTTTCAGCCTGACTGAAATGCTTATTGATCAGCGCACATAGAGTCATGTGCCTAAGTTGGATTGCCATTGGACGTCTTGCACTCCAACACACTTGGAGTCACTCAGACTCATCATATTTCAGTCGGATTGGGCAGTCTTCACTTGGAAGACTTAGCTCTTAGTGTTCTCCCCTGTCTAGACCACTTCCATTGAGTAGATCCAGCTGGAACCCTTTGGGACAATCACTCGCCCCTTCTTCTTTCTTTCACTCACTTGTATTAGGCTCTCCCTTGGAGTAGCTGCAAGATATATTTTTGTTGTCTTACATTGGTACTCTCTTAACCATCTCCTTCCTTGTCTATCCCCTCATCTTTTGCATCTCTTATTACCATCTCTGCTGCAAATGCTATGCTCACTCTCTCCCGTGTCCATGCTGAGGACTCAAAGAAAAACAAAGCAGTCACCAAACTCCAAGCTGCCAATGAACATATGCATGCCATCAGGCTATCTGGGCCAGACAACAAGGAAGGACTCGAGGAGGACCAGGGTCTCTGGGTGGTGAAGTGGGATGATGCCTTGGTGTGTCATTGTATTTCTCACTCCCTCCCACTTTTCTAACTTTTGACTTTTTAGAACTGCCTGTTAAATGCCCTCTGCACTGCAACTGCTGCTGGTGTTGAGGCCCTCACTGACAGTTGTGTAACTATGCAGATCCATGATCTTCGCAGCTTCTTCAACAAGTGGCACACTGAGGCTGCTGCATGCACCACTGTCCTGACTGAGGCTGAGGCTACTACACCTCCTGCAGCCATTTCTGCTGCAATGACACCTGAAGACCACCCCACCGATCTACCACCTGTTGCCAAGCCTGCCACATGCAAGCCCTCTGTGCCCACTGTTGCTGGCCCTTCCACATTACCCAGCATTGTGATGAAGGTGAGTTTGTCTTATTCTTTCAATTTTCATCCTTCATTGACCTTTGTTTTCCTAGCAGCCTCGTACTTCCTCCAACAACAATGATGATGATGATACAGATGTGGTACCTGTGGTGAAGAAACCTGCCACTGACCCTTGTCTCATGACACATGTGATGCCATGTGGTGTGTGTGTGCATATGAGAGTGACTTGTCATGGTGTCATGGGCCAGTCGTGCAACTAGTGTCATCACCACAAGGTCAAGTGCAACTACTCACAGAAGTTGGTTGTGCCCAAGAAGCCTGGTCCCCAGTCAACAAGTGTGTTGACAAGGGTAAGGCCCCAATGTGGCCTATTGGTGAGTTCTCTGTTTCTTTTCATACTTGGTGTAAGACAACAAAAATATATCTTGCAGCTACTCCAAGGGAGAGCCTAATGCAAGCAGGTGAAAGAAAGAAGAAGGGGTGAGTGATTGTCCCAAAGGGTTCCAACTTGATCTACTCAATGGGAGTGGTCTAGACAAGGGAGAACACTGAGAGCTAAGCCTTCCAAGTGAAGACTGCTCAACCCGACCAAAATATGGTGAGTCCAAGTGACTCCGAGTGCAACTGCATGGAAATAGGGGCCTCTGGACTGGACAAAGTACCAGCTGGGCAGAAAAAGATACAAAAAACAATATATGAAAGACCTATAGCAGTCACTTACAGTTGAGCTTCCCCAGACACTCACTGGTGGTCTCTTCTGAAGGGGAAAACTTTCTATTAGGTAGTCCATACATAGTTTTTATAGTCTGGGCATACCCAAGACTGTCAACAAAGAAAAACTAACAAAATGCTAGCTGCATGCACTGGGCATCAAAGCGGCACTGTCTGGCATGTAAATATGAAAAGGTCCGACCCTAAAATCAAAAGTCCAAGGGTGCGAATGTACCTGACCACTCTGGGGGTCTAGGTCCGAGTCAGGGGCACCAAAATGAAGTGTGACAAAAGGGAACACAGTAAAACTGGTCGGACTAAATGCAAATGGGTGAAAGGAGGTAAAACAAACTGTTTCCTATCAACAGAACCATCCGGTTTGATGTTCTGGGCTGATACCATCGGATCCGGTCAATCAGACTAGGCCAGACAGCTCAGACAGACTTGGACTTGCTCAGCTTGGCTTGGTGCTTCATGCAGTGGACACCAGGCAACCTAGAACACTGGAAATCATACAAAATGGGACTTACAACTGTAGTGAGCTTCTGGCTCCTACATTGGTTTCTGACGATTTTCTAGTCCTTCTTCCTTCTTGTTGCCTGGTCCCTGTGCCAGTGCAGGTTGTATCCCCACCTATTGAGATCTTGGATTTGGCATCCAACCATCACAAGCCACCAGCAGCTCCTACTCCTACATTGCTGCTGCCCAACATCATGCTTCTCACCACTCTCCAACTCGAGGAGAGCATCAATGCTTCCAAGGCTCAGACTCAGTGGATCAAGGCTGAGGTCCAGTGATTGAGCACTGAGGCTGCCGAGATGAGGAGGTGCATCAGTCTACAACAGGAGAAGCACACTGTCCTCAAGTGTGCTCTCAACCCCAAGTAGATACTGTATAGTTGTACTTTGTCCTTAGCTCTTGTAAATCACAAAGTGCCCATGCTTGTGTTTGATTACAAGTGCTCTGTATGAGTGCGGGTCCGAGTGCCTGAGTAGATGAATATGAGCAGGTGCAGATGCCCATTCATCTTTGAGGTCCGATGCCCATGTGTTCAAGTGTCTGCATGCCCGAGGCCTAGTTGTGCTGGTCCTATATAGTCAAAATGAAGATATCAGAATTAAAGAAGACTAAAAGAACTTAAATAAAAGGAACATGATCCATGACACCAATGCAAGGTACCACTCATCTTGTTTTCTTCAGGTGACCTCTGAACTTCTATTCCTACCAAATCTTTGAATTGATGGGCCTGTGGCTGTGCCCATGCTCAGCTGAGCAACTCCTTGATCCTAAGTTCTGAAAAAAATGGGAATTCTCTATGTCAATGTGCACTTATCTGGCATGCACAGTCAAATCGAATGTCTAAATAGTTCTGCTGTCCAAATGAGTGTGCTCTAAGTAAAACAACTGTCCTTTGATCTTGAAATGACTGTTTTTCTATCTGTTTCTGTAGTGACAGTTTAAATTTCTTCAAATGATGATACTGGGCTAATACCAGGGTAAAACTGAGTTCACCAGCCAAATTACTGGGATAGAAATAATGCATATACTGTCCAGGCTTCACTTTGCCAGGACCTAATCTCTCAGCCAACAGGTAGCCCCTCTCTGGGCCCTTTTAGCAATGGACTCCTGTCCATTATGACCTGTCAGGAGGTTAGCTTTGAATAGCCTGGAATAAAATGAGTCTTTTTGAATAACTAAAGGGGATGGATGGGGGTGGGGTTGTCTCTCTGCCCCTATACTTCCCAATCCCATCACATTGTGTATAACTGGCCATGTCATCTTGGGACTTGATGCTTGGCATGTCTTGCCTTAGTGGCCTCAGCAGTCACTACATCTGTCTGACACACTTTCTTTGTAATCTCGCTGGCTTCATTGGCTGAAGCTGACTTCTTTGAACTATTCTTGGGTCCATGTGACCCTACTGACTCACACCCAGATGGCCAAGGTTTTCTTGGTCAAGGAATCTTAATATCTACATTTTTCAGATTCAACTTGTTAGTTACACAAGGAACAGGTAATAAAATAAAATGAGAACAGGGTGGTCTTAACAATCGCCCTGGAGCTGTCACAGGTATGGGTGACTCTTAGGTCACTACTGGCATCAGTGCCTTCACTCAGGCCTCCTGCACACATCTACACAACTCTTTGAATGTCAGTGAGCAGTTCCTTACTGGGTGTGGTGTTTTCTTTGTTGGTGTGGCCTTGTCTACCTGATACACCACCCATGCCTTCGCTAGATAAGGTCTAAATGCCTTGATTGACATCTTTGGCAGTACATCTGTGCTGGGTTTCAGATTGGCCATCTGTGCTACTTGGTGCACCTGGGGCTCGGCCCATGTAAGTAGCACTACTGTTACAACTGGTATGGGCCTTGTACATGTGGCTGCTGTGGTACCTGCCATCCAAGCAGGTGGTATGACACTTGCTGGGGTCTGTCGCCATGGTTGATTGGCTGATCGCCCTTGTGCTAGGGTGTAGTCAACACCATCTTTCAGGCATCACCCACTGGGTACCTTGGGTATCTCAGACCCATCCACTAGGTAAACTCGGCCGTCTTGGCCTTTCCTGACCTTGCCTGCATGCAGGTATCCTAGGCAGAGATTGCACCACCTGATGAAGTGCCCTGGTGCTGCACAAAATCAGCAGCATGGTTGCAGTCTTCATGCTTTACTATACTCAGTCCGAGTTTTCGTGCTCAGGCCCTCACTTGAGGTCAGTGCACTCACTGGAGGAGTGTTGATGTGGGGAATAGTTGGTGGATCAGTCTGAGGGGGCATACTGGGTTCTGCAGGCACCTCACCAGAAGTGGCACTGGTCAGTAGGAACACTGCCACTGCTGGTGTGTCTTCTCTTGGCTCAGGGCCTTCTGGCTCATCCAGACTTACTTCCTCCTCCAATTCCTCTACTCCCTCTGTCTCTTCTTTCTCAGCCCCCTTGACTCGGGTCTCCATTTCAACTCAGTCCTCATGGTCTTCTTTGGCTTTGCACTTTGGGTACAACTTCATGACTGCCATGGTGAAAGCAGGCCAGTCCGCAGGTACTGCTACATACTCAGATAATATCTCCCATAGTTCAGCCTCTTCTAGGTCCACATATCTGGTCGCTGCCTTGATCCGGGCACTTGGACCAAGACCTGCTTCATCCACTATCCATCCTATTTCCCTGAGATACTTTGGAAGATATCATATCTCCCTTCCATCGAACCTGGGTGCATCAGGGGTGCCTTGCAATGGCATTTGCATATGTCCCTGGTGTGCCATCACCTTTGTTATAAGTCCCATAAAAAAATGTAGGGTGGAGTCTCAGTAGCCCCAAATGGTCAGATGTCCTAAGTATTAAGGAGGTCACAGAAAAAACTACTGGGAAACCCTCACAGTGGGCTCCAGTTGTAAGACAATAAATATATATCTTGCAGCTACTCCAAGGGAGAGCCTAATACAAGCAGAAAAGAGAAAGAAGAAGGGGTAAGTGATCATCCCAAAGGGTTCCAGCTGGATCAGAACAGAAGGGAGTTGTTTGACAAGGGAACTGGCTAAGAACTAAGTCCTCTGAGTGAAGACTGTCCACCCAAATGAAAAGAAGGTGAGTCTGAGTGACTCCAAGTGCAACTGCACAGAAATAGGGGCCTCCAGACTGGACGAAGTACCAGTTGGGCACAGAAAAAGACGGAAAATGATATATGAAAGACCTACTGTGGTCACTTACTGTTGAGCTTCCCCAGACACTCACTGGTGGTCTCTTCCAAAGGGGGAAAACTTTTTATTAGGTAGTCTATACATAGTTTTTATAGTCTGGGTATACCTGAGACTGTATGGAATAGGAATACAAAAAAGAATAAAAGAAGGGTAGCTACAGTGTCCAGGACCTGAGGCAACTATGCCTCTGTCCAAACAATATGCCAGCTACCTGCCATGCATGATACAATCATCCAAAAATAAAATTGTTGACCTGAGTGAATCAGTGTGCACAGCTGTACAATGGCAACTACTGACCCTTGGGCAGACCTACTCAACTACTCTAAATACTCAGAACTGGGCCAGACTTGCCCATGCACACCTACTAACTTGAATAAAATGAATATCCAAACTGAAGACTTACTTGGGTGAATCCCAGACACTCAGGCCATACTTGGCCAATGAATTTTGATCAACACGACTTACTCAGGTGTGACACTGTGGTTTCAGGGCATCGCTGGGCTCAACCTGGGACCTGCAGATGAAAAATTGGAAAAGAGGAACTTGTAACCATAGAGAGCACCTTGCTCCTACAATGTTTTGTTCATACACTGGTTTCAATGGGACATCAACTATCTATTTGGGTGGAGTAAGAAGCAGCTCTATAGACTACAGTTCTTTGACCAAGAGAATCCTGCTGAAGCTTTTGGATTTCTTGACCCAGACACTGTCATTCATGGAGTCCATTTCATCACTGCATTTCAATTTTCTTGTACTGCTGAACTTCTGGGACCATTGGAGACTCAGCAAATGAACCATGGAGAGAAGTCCAACACTGATTATAGCTACTACTACATGAATATGTAAGTGAAATAAACAAAGTTGTACTCAAATATAACTAAGTAACTTTAGGTTTGCCAACTAAGACTCATTCATGAGGTTCTGAGGCAGTGGTATTGGCCACAAGAGTACCTGGGAGTGGAACATGTTTCTCTTTCATGATGTTGGCAGGTCAGTGGATGAGGTGCTTGACACTAAGAGGACTCAGGCTGAAGGTGAGATGATGGAAGTTGATTCAGGTCTGAACCATGAAGATGGAGAAGTGGAAGAAGTGGTTGAAGCCTTGCAGCATATCATGGAAAATCACATGTCAGAGAATGGTGAGGACAACCAGTCAGAAAGATATTGACCCAGACTGTGTTGTTACTGATGAAAATGAGGAGTTGGATGATGACATTTATGACAATGAGGGATATGGTATGCCATAGAGTTATATTCTCATATCACTTCTATGTCATCTATATGTCATATGTTTATTCTATTCTACATCAGAGTGGTGCTGTGATAGTGTGACATATAACATAATATTAGAACATGACATACCCTCTGATCCATTCAGTTTTATCATGATTTTGTCATTTTTATAATATAACATCACTACCCAGGCATTCATTCTTGTCCCTTTTTCTCATCCCCCCATCACCATCATCTTGCATATGATAACTAGCAGACCAACATAAGTGTACTGCCACAGCCAGTGATAACCTGTCTTCAACATCTGGTGATCTGTTGCTGACAATTCCACTGTAAGGGTGTGTTACTGAACAATCCTTAGTTCATGCAAGTGAAGAGTACTGTATGGTATTTGAAAAGTGAATAGTAAGATAGTGTTTGATGGGATGGCAACTATCCCATCTCTTTTATATACACTATGGTGCATGTGATTACTCCTATCACATGCATCTTATTACTACCATGACTATATAGGGGACATTAGCCCCTTTACACCCTCCCTGATAAGAGCCTCTGCAAGGCCTGACATATGTATATATACAAGATGAAAAGAATACTGGTACATTGTAAATAAATGTAGTCTGTAGTGGAGGTTGTGCCCCACCCATGTGACAATGAATGGGGAGTTAGGTCCCTGATGAGAAAATCAAAATAGAATGAGAACAGGAATAAGGGAAAAAAAAAGAACACAATAATAGTGCTTGTTATATTTGAAGGGAGGATGAGTCCCTGTACATGGACATGTCCTCAGATGACATGTTCAGTTCCTGAAATATAAACTTGTACATGAGGGTCACCCACACAAAGTCCTTGAACAGGAGCTCATCCCATGCACTTTTTTGGAGCTGGTAGCCTAGGATTTTGGTGCACTTCACACTGGTGATGGCAGTCTCCTTATCATAGACCTTCAGGCTTTTCCATGTTGTTTACTCCATGGGCCTGTTGAGGTCAGTGTGGATCAGGCCATAGATCATGCTCATTTAAGGATTTTAACCTCCCTCACTACATTTGATATGGTTGAGCATCTTACAGGCAGCTTGCATGGCCCAGGGGACTGCATCATCTGCCTCATGAATGGTGATTCCATTGGCCATGACATAGGCAGCCACTTCACTGAGGATAGAGTCCCTTCTGAACATACCAGACCATAGTACAGGGTGGTGGATACTTCCAGGGGAAACCCTGATATGTGCTGCCTTGACCAGTGATACATACTGGCTGTGTTATAATTCTCTTGTTCTCTCTCACCCCTATTCTTCATATGGTCATCCTTGTTTTTGTCACATTTGTCCCACTACACCTTTTCATGACTTTCCTTTCCTGACCTAATGTACTATACATAGACATGGTCTGTGTGTCATTCCATACCCCATAAATAGGGCTCTCTATGTACTTGTAGTCTCAAGCTAGTTTTACTCAATTCAACCTCATAAGTTGACCTGCCACTTGTTTGGATCCCTTCCAAGTTTGTCACTATGCTTCACCCATTGGACCTCTGCTACTTGATCTTTGAGTCTTGTAGTCAACTCTCTTCAATCCTCATAGCTTGAGTCTACATCTGTACCTACAGGACCAGACATAACAAAAGAACTCCTCATAATTGAGTCTGCCATTGTTGCAGCAACTCTATCACCATTCCTCCCAAAGAACAATGACCATCCCTTCCTCAAACCATCTTCACTCAGATCTGCAATACTACCACTGTCTGTTGTATCCATGCCAAACCAACCCCTTCATCACCCACTACTCTGATCCTACCCCTCTCTGAGTCCCCCTTGGGCCCTCCTGTCCTCCCCTAACAACTCCGAACCCTATAATGCTTTCCCCAAGCATTCCCATCATCTCTGGATCCATCTCCTCAGTACCCCTCCTGTACCTTCTCAAAAGGTCTCCACCCAATCCCCCATTGCCCTCCAGAGCTCAGTCCACCCCCTAGAACAATATCTGACTTCCTCTGACTGTGATTCCATCCTCACTAGCATTTCCTCCTCCAAACCTCCTCCTTGTAGATACTCTGACTTCCTTTGTCTTGCAAGCCCTCTGGCTACTGGCTACTTCTCTTGCTGAACCCTATAGACCTCACCCTGTTGCTTGCAAGTTCCTTCATAGGGTTATTCATTGCATAGCATACTTGGTTTACAACATTCCTCACCTAACCCTATGAATCCCACTTTGGACTTCATTCCTTCCTCCTACCACATGGTACATACTTTCCTCCTTTCAGACATTGCTTCAGACTTCACATATAAGCCTCTCTACTCCTCTGATGTACCCTAGCTTAGTTATTCAAATCATTGTCCCAATATCTACTGCCTCATCACCTCTTGTGCCTTCCTCCCAGCAAGCTTTCCCTTGGGGACTCATCTCCACCTCCTACCTCTGAAACAAGGACTGGACCTGAGCAAGGGTGTGACACATAAGTCCTATGCGAAGGTTCCTTGCCCCCTAGCCTCTCCCTTGGTGCTCCAACCCAGCCTCAACATCCCCTTGTCATCCTTGGTTGTCCTCTATCCTCTTGTCCTCTGAACCCCTTGGAGGCTGCAGGAGAGAACCCTTGGTTTCCCTGAGTTATGACTCCGCTCTCAGATCACCCTGAAGCCCTGTGGCATCCCTGTCCCTGCCCAGGACTTCCTAGGAGACTCCCTAATGAACTCCTATCAGAAACTCTGGACTTCACCCCTCAATACCCAGACTCACCCCAGCCCCTCAGGACTTCACCAGGAGTTCACCCCCAACCCCCTTGTACCTTTAGGTATCCCCTTCACCAGAGAAGACATCTCCCAGTCAATCCCTTACAAACCCCTTACAAACTTCATACCTCCACCTCATCTTTCTCTGATCTGACATCTGACATCCAATCCCTGATGTCTATGAGCATCAAGGGGAGAGATGGGATTTGACACTGTCCCCTCATCCCCATCCAACTCCCCTACACCTCCTGAGGAAGAACCCCTCAAATATGTTGACACTGAAGACATTCTTCCTACTGTTGAGGAACTATACCAAAGATACATAGATGCCACCACCCTTGCCCATCAATTTACCCACCAAGCAAATATTCCCAGAGTGCCAACCCCACCATCACCAACACCCATTGCCCACCAAGGACAAATATTTCAACTACCAATGGGTCACCAAAAACAAAACATCCCTATCTGCCCCACAGAACTCCATATTGGAGTACCAACAAATTACAACAGAGACCCCACCAAAGGAGAGTCATAGCTCAATGTGGTCAAAAGATACCTGCATGTCAACCATACCATCTATGATGACAACAAGAAAAAAGTCCTCTTTGCCCTATCATACATGGTTGAAGGCAACACTGTAGGAACTCAGTGTTCCCTATGTTTGTAAGTTCCTATTGCACATGTTCATGACTCCAGAGGTGTCCAGTGTCCCCCTGTGCAAGAAGGTCCCAAGTGTCTAGCATCTGTCTGAGTTGGCTAAGTCCATCTGGCCCATTGTGTAACAGTCAGGTTGTTCAGACATTTCTAACAGTTTGCTTTTGCTACCTTATTACAACCAGACTTTTTAGCTGTTACCCTGATTTTGATGTCGCATACTCACCCTGTGGCAAGTGACCATGTGGTAGTACTTTTTTTTTATGATTCTGTCCTTCCAGTCACAGATATGCCCAGACTATAAAAGTGTGTACTCAGGTACTAAAAATT
This sequence comes from Tylopilus aff. striatulus, assembly GCA_038094335.1. NCBI lineage: Eukaryota > Fungi > Basidiomycota > Agaricomycetes > Boletales > Boletaceae > Tylopilus > Tylopilus aff. striatulus. Next base: position 328 of record JBBPTY010000813.1, on the reverse strand, counting down.
TTATCTTCTGCTCACTCAGAAATTTGTGTAGGAAGGTCTCAAAGTGCTAGGAAGCCAAAGTAGGTCTTCTTGCTTTCATCTCTACTTTCCCCTTTGACTGGTACTTTGTCTGGTGGGAAAATCCCTATTTTCTCTTATCTTTGCCCAAGTCATCCTCTGGGAAGGCATTTCATTGCTCCCTACTGTAGTCACAGCTACCTCTTCTTGCCCTGACTTCCCTGGAACCCCTTGGAATGAGTCTACTTGCCCACATTTCTTCTCACTTGTTGACTCCTTGGTCTTGTCCTTGGGCCATTTGCACCACCACTTTATATTAGTTTTCTACAAC